>CM035199.1:13313494-13383132 GCA_020233015.1 Callinectes sapidus | reverse complement strand
GAAGGGTATTGAAAGAAAGAGGAAAAGAAAAATTGAAAAAAAACAGGTGAAGGAAATAAAAGTGAACAACAGAAAAACAAAAGAAAGCATAGAAATATTAAAAAAAAACGAGGTATACAATTGAAATGGATGAAAGAAAACAAATTAATGAAATAAACACAATATGAAATTATATAAAAATAAATACAAGGACTACAATGGGAGACCAAAGTGGAGTAAATCTATTAACCATTACGAAACGGGAGGGGGAGGAGGAGGAGGTGGGAGTACGTGGTAATACAGAACCAGCTAACACTATTAAGGATGGGGCAAGAGGGAAGACTTAAGACGAAGAAGGCGGGAGGCGAGAGGAAATAAATGAAGCAGCGAGTGATGATACTATTGATACTTATACTAATACTTTTAACCCCTTCAATACTCTTCAATACTAGGACACATTTTTATATCTTTGCTTCTTACTATTGGGCGTTTTTATACAGCTTCAGAAACTTAGATGGAGATTAGAATACTAAAGACTCTGGCCATTAACCTTCTGACCTCCATAAAGCTTTTCAAATGTCAATAAATTCAACTAATCGTACCCAAATGTGAAGGTCAAAATGCGTTCCGGTACTGAAGGCGTTAAAGACCGGAGAAAGACATGAAAAAAATTAAACTACTTGTCCTGCTACTAGTATAAGGCGGCAGGAATGTTAACACCCATATACTACCTCACGAATATCCTTCTCCCGTTGCTGTACTGATGGAGAGAGCTGAAGGAAGTGAAGGCGGGACGAGAAACTGGAGATGTTTGAGAACTGGAAATTGAGAAGAAGGAGGAGGAGAAAGAGGAAAGTTGTGGCGACAATTGAGAAATAAGAAGATGAGAAGATAATCAATGGTAACCAAACGAGAGAGAGAGAGAGAGAGAGAGAGAGAGAGAGAGAGAGAGAGAGAGAGAGAGAGAGAGAGAGAGAGAATGACCGACAGACAGACAGACAGAGTGACAGACAGACAGAGACAGAGACATTCGTTCCCAGCCATCACAAAATTCTAAGGAACATTCTCGTATTTCACTTTTTTTCCCCACCATATCAGTATTTACGTGTATATATCTCTTTTTTTTCACCTTTTTTCCCATTTTCCTTTTTTTCCTCTGCCAGGTGCACCATCTTTCCAGGAAACGTTCTTGACATGTGCGCAATTCATTTAAGTGACGACCGTATGTATGGTGATTTGGTTACCGTGGTCCTCGTTACCTATTGCGAGGAGGAGGAGGAGGAGGAGGAGGAGGAAGACCAAGAGGAGAAGGAGGAAGAGAAGTGACTGTGGGTGTTGAATAAAAGACACGATAAAATAATGGAAAGGAGAAGGATAAGGAGGAGAAGGAGGAGGAGGAGGAGGAAGAGGAAGAGGAGGAGGAGTGCATGTGGGTGTGTTGTAAAAGACAAGAGGGAATTATAGGAAGAAGAAAGAGGAGGAAGGAGGAATACAAGTGTTGTGTGTGTGTGTGTGTGTGTGTGTGTGTGTGTGTGTGTGTGTGTGTGTGTGTGTGCGTGTGTGTGTGTGTGTGTGTGTGTGTGTGTGTAAGAATAAAAGAAGAAATGTAAGAAGGAAGGAATCACGTCATTATTATTATCATTATTGGTGGTTCTCTTATTCTCTTTTGCCTTCCTTTCTCTTATCTCGGGTATGTCCTTCATTCCTTCCCACGTAGTCTGCTTCTCTCTCTCTCTCTCTCTCTCTCTCTCTCTCTCTCTCTCTCTCTCTCTCTCTCTCTCTCTCTCTCTCTCTCTAAGAATATTTACTCAACCCTAGTTACAGAGTTTGATAAATGTAATGTAATTTTTATTTTGAAATAGAATCAGATAACAGTTTTCTCTGTTAAGAACTAGAGCACATTGAAAATACAGTAATAACATCACCCTTGTTATTTTTTGGCTTTAGAAAACATAGAGATCATTCTTACAAGGAGAATATGCAACGTTTAGGTATGAATTCTGAATGTCTATCATATTTGCTAATATTTATGTTTGGTTAATGCTCTTAGGAAGGTACAGCCTCTGCAAAAGAAATTACCATTGCAACATCTTAATCCCATTCATAAAAAGCCACCAAGTTAAGGTTTTACGTGCAGCTTAAATTTCATTGGAATATGTACTTGATAATATTTTTTACTGAAGAACACTAAATTATTAATATGAATGTAGTGATTGTTTCCAATGAAGAGGAAAGACATTATGCACTAAATACTAACTGACTCTGCTGCTTGGGGCTTTATTTGCTTATATAGACACTAGCTGCCACATTTAAGTAGTTTTTGTGTGCATGATCTTAAACTCCAATAAAGTGATCAAGTTCTGTACCACCAGGCTGCACCATCTTTAGAAAACAATTTTGTGCTTAAAATATGAAATCCAATATCAACATTTCTCTTGTCTATCCATTTGGGTTTATGTAGAGTGCAAATCAACAATTTAAGAAAAACACTGACCATCTTGGATTATTTATGGAGGACCTGCAAGTGGCATGTGTTTTGTGAAGTCTTTTCTTTTTCAGGTAAGGAAATAAGCTTGAAAACTATCATGATGAAAATAAATGCAATGTAAGCCATGTACTGTTTGCAAAGTATTATTTTTCAAATTATTCATTTGATTTTAAGTTCAACTCTATGTATGGACGACCATGGTTATTAAACTCAGCACAAATATTGCATATTTCTAAATTTATAATTCTATCAAATTGCATGACCTCAATTTTTTAGATTTGGGAGTGAAAAATTGTTTTTTATGTATAATCTTGTAAGTCACTAAATTTTCTAAAATTCCATGTAAAAGGAAAGCAATGGACTTGTTTTCAAGCCAGCACTGCTTGTCATTGTATGCCATTGTAGCAGCACCAGGACTGTGTGTACCCTCCTTGTTTACTCTGTACTACTCCTGCACCTCCACTCATCCAGTATTTTTCCTTACATTCACACACAATACTTAAGTTTATTCCATCACCTTGATATCATAATTATAACTACAGATGTATGATTTTTTTAAGATTTTTTCATCATTCATAAAAATGTACAAGTTCTTGCTAGTGATTATATAGTAGAGAATGTATAGCAAATAGGGTAATGGAGTGAAACATGAAATGAAAGCCACAGATTAAGAATAGGCAATGCATTCTTGAAATCAAGCATTTCCGTAGGTCCCTGTGCTTGAACAGTATAAATGACGAGTAATGAAAGTGTATATGTAAGTTTTGCTGTGCCCACCAAAGAAGAAATGTGAAGTACACCTTTGCGATGAATTGCAGCATAGTAATAACCCAGAAAGATTGGAAAAGAACAATTACAATATTTGCAAGAGTACACTAGACGTTGTAGGTGCAAGAGGATGATTACTTGTGTCAACATGACTGTCCTCTTGAGGGAATAGGCATCAAAATAGATACTAGGTAGGTAGATACAATACCTATTGCTATAGCTATTGGGTATCTTATCTCAGGTTACCATTTTCTGTAAACATATCATTCCATCCAACTTCATTCTCAGACTTCTTTCAATCATTCATATGGACATGACCTCAAACAAATTAAATTGAAACTTGCTCAGAAACTCTGCAATTGTATTATCCTTTCCAGATTATTAGAAAAGCTTTACATTGCTGCATTATGTTGCAGCAATTAGGCTCACTTGTTTACTTGTCCTGTCTAGATATCTTTCCCTTTTATGAAAATCTCAACTTACTATTTCATTGATGTTATTCAAGTGACATCTCTTTGATCCATTATTGTCATTGCATTGTATAACTTCTGTTATCATATTTTAACTTTGATGAGATAGTCTTCAGGATAAGGCCCAATTTCTTATGATGTCATTAGTGTTTCTTGGTGAGATGACAGAGACAGCATAATCTACTGTATGCTGTACATAACTGCAATATTGGACTCTTGCAGAAACTTTTGTCAATGAAATAGGGATTATTAACTGTGACTACAATAATTGATTTTCAAAGTTATCTAAACCTTTATGAAGTGCTTATTTTCACATTCAGTCTGCTCACTTCTGATAAGCTGCAACTTCATAATTATGTATTTAAGAATGGCTGTCTTCTCTCTAGTACATGCTGTGCTTCCTCAAGGAAAAAAAGGGTTACTATTCTCTATGTATTCTATATGTGTATACTGCCAGACTGACATCTTCATGAAAGGGAGTAGCCATGACAAGATAGTATATGTATCTTGTTTCAGTGTAAGAATAGAATTGCAGAGGGACTTTATATTTTTCTCACTCCGTCCCACTAATTTTAATTAGTAATTTTATACAATGCTGGCATCACATTGGCTGTACTCTTCTCACCTTTCACCTGATGTATGGCTGGGCCAGAAATTGTAGAGAGCTGCATCTATTTATTGTTATTTCAAATTCTGTAATTAAAATTATTATTTTTTATTTCTTGATCCATTTATTGTACATTTTTTGTAGGAATCAAATTATATTTCCTAATGGTGCTGTATTTTATGAAATTACAAACTTACCCTATGATTATTTAATCATTACACTGTCCATGTACAAAAGAAGACAACTCTGGCTTGGTGAAAAAATCACAAAAATATGCACTTGAGCATTTGTGTGTTTGCAGATTGTATATTTGATTTTTTAAGTTGTTATTACCTCATGAATGCAGAGTGGTTTCAATACTTCAGTACTGATTCGCATTAGCTAGGCATGAATATTCAATAAATGTATGTGATTGGTAACCTAGGAGAGAGAGGTGTGTGTAACCAGAATATCTAGATAACATGGAAGACAATAATGTAGATCTGATCTAAATATGAAGTATTACTGACTTGTCAGCTCAGCCTCTTCATTTATAGTAATTATTCATAATATTTATTTTTGACATTTTAAAAAATTTATTGTCATTGTTTCTTGGGAAGTATGGAATTCATTATTTTGTGTGATTCAGATCCCAGAAAATAGTAAATACATTGGTTTCATGAGTTAATGATGCAAGGAATAACTTTCCTTTTACAGTATGCAGTACTTATAAATCAAGAGGTAAATGCACAACATTTTGATGAAACCTTGTAAAGCTGTATAAGTTTAATGAATATCTACTCATTCATAAGTTATCTTCTTGATTTAATATCAGTTTATTCAGTGAAAGAAAGTGTCACTGAAGAATTGCTTTTTTAATTCCCTATACTGTGTGTGCAATTTTCCTCTAAAGAATACTGTGATGCTCATTTACTGAATTGTTCATATCCAATGTTTCATCCTAAGCACTGTTTCAGAGGATACCTGCATTGTTTTTCTCTGTTTTACATAAGATATGTGTGTGTATATATATATATATCTATATATATATATATATATATATATATATATATATATATATTAGAGGCTAATGATGATAATGATGTATATATTTATATGTGTCCATATGTTGTTGATATCTTAAATTTATCTTAGTTGTATATAATTATGTAGGCATAATGTGTTAATCTTTTGTGTAATTAAAATCTTTAATTTCATTGTGCATTGTACTGAATGATATAAAAGTTTATATATTGTATAACTCAGTTTCGAAAATGATATTTTGATAACAATGGAACTACAGTGATTTTCTAATTACATTGCACATTTAGAGTATTTATTTGAATATCCTGCACTTCTCAAATTTCAAAAGAAATTTTTATATTATTGAAAACACCATACAACATACATAATATGTATGTTGTATGGTGTTTTCAATAATATAAAAATTTCTAATTACAATATCCTTGGACAAGGGACACCTTAGCTGTGCCTTCTCCACAGAACAGTCTATCAGTATTTGCCTGCACTCCCTTGTATTTCTTTCTCTTCCTCTGCTTCTACAGATATTGGTGTATTTCCGACATTATTTTCGAAGTGATTCAATCTTTTGATCTGCATTGTCACTGTAGACAAAAATCAAGGTGTGTTCTTATTCCGGACGTGGCATATGAGCGGATAGTATCTATAGGAGCAGAGGAAGATAAAGAAATACAAGGGAGTGCAGGCAAATACTGATAGACTGTTCTGTGGGGAAGGCACGGCTAAGGTGTCCCTTGTCCAAGGATAATTAGAATCCTTGCCCTTCTCCAGGCGCAGATCCAGAAAAGGCTTAGGGGAGCTCAATTTTCAGGGAGGGGGGGGAGGGGTAATACATATAGTTAAACCACATCTGCGTGAGATTTTCTCTTTTTACGTGGGGCCTCTTAGAGAGAGAGAGAGAGAGAGAATGTCCATGAAAGGGGGGAGGCTCCTCCCTTGGATCCGTCAGTGCCTTTGGCTCAATATTTGCGTATAAAGTTCATTTAAAAATAGAGGGCGATGTGTATTGGTATGATGGGCAACCTTCCGACAATTGCCCAGGGTCAAAATTAATGAAGACAGCTATCAATGTAAACTTAGGAGTAAATATCAACAGTAATAACCATTGACAGTACAATTACACTTATACAAATAATATATATTTTGTAGATCTATCTATTAACAAGGAAATGGAAAATATACTTAAAATTGGTTTATTTACAGTTTACGTCGTCATTGAGGGAGCCAGTCACTAAATGGCGAATCCAGCAGGATCAAAATTTCTTAAATACTCCACTCGTTAAGATGCAAAATTATTCAACTCAAAGACTCACAGTAAGTCACAGAATCTGATTTAGCCTTTCCAGAAAGCGATGTTACATTATTGTCCTGTACATCCCTATTACCATGCACCATATACCACATATCCTCTTTTGGGGCGTCTGCCCCCTCATCCCCCCGACCCCTTGATCCGCAATAGTTGATGCACTCTTGCTTATCTCCCGTAGTCTATAACTTTAAAAAAGAATAAATTAAAAAAAATGTAATTATACGCTTATTCGTCACTCTGGAATCTTTCCTTGGTTTAAGATTTTCACTGTCAAATGATAAAGGATCATCTTAATACATGGTTTATTTAATCGATACAGCCTTGATGGTCTACAAGAGCATAAATTTTCTGCTTGTAATATAAGATAATGGCAGTGATGCGGAAGGATTAATCATGGATCTAGCTCAGCGCGCGGCTAGAGTACCCACCACAATGGACCATTGGTCTTAAAATATCATTAACTCCCAAGTGTGTGTGTGTGTGTGTGTGTGTGTGTGTAATAGCACGTGGAAATAGTAGGCTACTGTGTAGGGAGGACTACAGTGTAAAACTGCTAAGAATAATAGGTGTCTACTATTCAAATGTTTTATTGGTTGTTTTATTAATTTTTGTTTGACTTTATGTTTATTAGATTATGCAACATTGTGTGTGTGTGTGTGTGTGTGTGTGAAATAGCACTTGATAACAATAAGCTACTGTGTAGGGAGGAATACAATGTAAAACTACCCACAAAATAGGTATCTACTACTTAAATGTTTTATTGGTTGTTTTGATCATTTTTGTCTGACTATTTATCATATTATGCAACATGGTGTGTGTGTGTGTGTGTGTGTGTGTGTGTGTGTGTGTGTGTGTGTGTGATAATTTATCACGAGTACTATTGTATAAACAAGTCAAGGCAGTCTAGCGTCTGCGATGCTGCACAAGATAAGATAAGATGGATTTGAAACACTACCAAATACGGAGCGATGAGTAGAAGTACCGTGAGTAGATTTTCGTTATTTTTTAAGGTTCATAGTGTGAAAAGAGCATAGCTCAGGCCTTAAAGCTGGGAGGGTAAACTGTGTCGCACTTGGCCGTGTAATAGTGGTATAGTGGCGTGTGTGGCAAAAGCTGCGGTGGAGCAGCTGGGAGCGAGGCGTGTTGGGCCGGCACACGACGGTCAGTGTGTGCAGGGACTCCACAATGGCCAGGGTACTGCTCAACACCGTGCGCTCCTATACTCCCAAACTCACCGCACTGCAGCTTCCAAGAAGCTCATGTGCCTGGAAGAACACTGCCAAGCATTTCAGCACCACACACCGCCAGTTGTCAAGTGAGGTCACAGTGGTATAAGGGAGTGTTTGTTGTGTGTTAGATGAAGGTCGGGAACTCAAGGTTGTAAACCACCAAACACTTGCCGTGAATTATTTACTTGCCCTCTGTGCTTACTTCACTAACGTAAGCCAACAGCTTTCTTTGCGACCGAGTGATAAAAGCTGATGAGGTGAGTCCAGTAATGGTAGTTTGGCCTTCACATACCACTGAGTACCAATGATGAGCCAAGTACTACACTGCCTTCGTTCCCTGCTGGTCTGCATGTTGCTGTGCCATCCATAGTATCGATAATGCCACATTCCACACATCCGCGAGTCCTTGACATTCACCTGCCACAATTTTTCGTATATGCTTAATATGGAATGGTTTCCTCTGTGTGTTGCCAAACCCTGGTTTCCATGGCAAAAGTTGACAACAATTAACACTAAAATTATTCATGTCTCAGTTGGATGTTCTCAACTTGCAGAGTAAAGTGAAACATGTGATTCTTTATTTGTATCCTGCTATTTTGCAATTTATCATATATATATATATATATATATATATATATATATATATATATATATATATATATATATATATATATATATATATATATATATATATATACACACACACACACACACACACACACACACACACACACACACACACACACACACACTTTCAGTGACACTTACTATACAAAAATAAAAATTTATATATGCTGATGTTTTGTGCAGTTTGTTTTTTTCATTACACCCATAGACATTAACAAGTCTGTTGTATGTTCAATTTGTGATGCTGTGCAAGATGTATTATGTCACTATGATTACAACCATGATTCCCAAAACAAGTATTCATTAGCACATGTGTATGATTTGACTGCCCCAGATGATATTGATAAGATTATCTAATCTTCTATTGGGTTGTGCAAACACAACCCAAGCAGATATCAGTTTGCATTTTTCACCCTTAACATTTTTCCTCAAATTAGATTCTTAACTTCTTTATTTATCAATTTTTGCATATCTCTCAAAGCATGGAAGATAGTGCAGATAGAATTCACACACACACACAACATGTAGTGTAGTGGCAGCACACTCAGCTCAAAACCGAGAGGGTCTGGGTTCAAATCCTGGACATGGTGAGGTAAATTGGTGAGCATCTTAATGTGTATAGCCCCTATTCATCTAGCAGCAAGCAAGGAGTTGTGGCCTCATTGCCCCAGTGTGTGGTGTGGTCTAAGTCCTACCCAAAGATCAGTCAGTAATAGCTCTTGGCTCTTTCCTTAGGGAACTGGTGGCTGAATGACTAGTAGACAACAAAGGTGAACACACACATACTCCACAGAGCTAAATTGAAGATTTGTTTTTAGTTGTATAGGAGGAGCTGACCCACTATATTAACAACTCTTCAGAATAGGTCATGGGTGTAAATGTAGTAGGTCTTTTTTTCATGAGGACTTATTTATCCTTGCTACATTGGTCTAGACTTGTCCCTTTTCCTGTAGATATTTGATAAGATTAGTTGATCAGGCCACATAAAGACAAATCATCACAAAAACCTTAAGATCATGTCACTCGTGTATCTTCAAGTGGTCTCCATTCAGACCTACTGTATGCAATCCTTCTTCATTGCTCTAGAGTAATTTTTCTTGCATCTGATGGGCTCCTTACACCATCCCATTTCAAGGTCCTCCACTAAGCCTTATACTTCACATATGCAATCTAGCTAATCCCCAGTATAGCTGCATTATTATGTATCTAAATATACTACTTTGTTTACCAGCTCATTATTGCTTGGAGACAGACTATATATAGTATCTAATATTTTAACTCATGGTCAATGCTGTTTAAGGTTTCCTATACATATTATGGAATTTCCTATATATTTCATTGGCATTTCTTTGAAGATATTATTTGTTTAGTTCAACTCAATGTCCCTTTAAAAGATGGTGAAAGAATAGTGTACTTACAGAAAGAAATTTATGGATAAGATATATTAGGGAAGCAGATACTACAAGTTTTTTGTCCATAGAAACTTTTCACTTATGGTGAAAAACTGATAAGGTGTGAGAGATGGATGATTCTAAATATAACAAAGAAAAATGTTGGGAATTGTTATAAGGATAGGTTGGAAATGATTGCAATACAATTAAATTGATTACTGTACTTAATTTACATTTTAAACTTTTGTTTAAGAATTAAGGAGCCAGAACATTTACATCCTTATTCTGTTTAATGTGTCATAAGTTGAAGAGTGTGATAGCATGAACACTGTTGTTGTGAAATGTTCTTGCTGGATTGTATCATTACTTTAAGAGTTTTAGAGAAATGTAATACTATTGAATGATTATCATTTACTGAATGTTTATGTATAGCTGTGTAGTAATATACATCATACTACTATGATTCTAGCATTTTCAATTTTATTAGGAATTAGTGTTATTCAGTTTGATGGAACAAACACTTCATGATTCTAGGATTGACAACCACAGAAAATGTGGTATATATCTCTTTATTTTATTGCTTCATAAAGTAGTTCCTCTTTTTTTTCACTTGCTTAGTATTTTATGAGTCACACTGTGTAATAGTCCACTCTCTTCTCATCTAGATTACAAGTACACAGAGAAGCATGAGTGGGTGGCTGTTGACGGCAATATTGGAACCATTGGGATCACAAATTACGCTCAGGTAGGTGTGTGTGCATGTAGGAGTTGTCAAATGCCTAATTATTTGATGATTGTATGATATAATTGCATTTAAGGTTTGATATATTTTGGGGTGGTTCTAAATGAAAATATCTCATTTTTTGTAACAGGAAGCTTTGGGAGACATAGTCTATGCTCAGCTACCAGAGGTGGAGACCCAGTATGAACAAATGGGTGAGATTCATTTTTATTAAAATTAGTATCTTAAAGCTTTTACATAGTCACTTGATTTTCCTTTTTATTGTGGAAATACCATATTTTTGTAATACTTTTTGGTTCATGGTTCTCAAGTTGGTGTTCAATTTTGATACATGAGTTTGCTTTTTGCTAGATTTTAATTTGGTATTGAATTGGTTATTGACATCAAACATCTTAGCATTTTGACAATAAAATACAAATCACTGAATTTTTTTAAAGATTTTATCAGGTGTGAGGTAATGCATTTGAAAAAGTGTGGAAATTATCACTCACAGCATTTGTGATTTAATTAAGTCTTGAAGAGAGAAACTTTTGGGGTATCTGTTTCTGATCTAGATGTGGGAAAGAGGAACAGTTAGGCATTCATACAGTTGGATCCATTGTTAGGCCCATATTCTTAAATGCTTTGCTTTCTCACCGCAACAATTTTCCAAGATCAAAGAGACAACTACCGAGGTTTTCAAGACAGTTTCTCATTATAATAAACTAGAAATATTGCCAGTCCATCATCAAAACCATTAAGATACACTTAGAAGCATGTTTATCTTCAATTAGAGCCATTAGAAAATAGTGATGGTGAGAGCAAAGTGTTTAAGAATATGGGATTAATCATAATATGACAGCTTAGAAGATGGCCTGGTAAGTCACTCAAAGCCTGCACACAACACTGATGGGTGGTGTTGACAGAGGAGTGTGGTGCCCTGGAGAGCGTGAAGGCTGCCAGTGAGCTGTACTGTCCTGTGTCAGGGAAAGTTACCGAGATCAACTCTGCCGTGGAGGATCAACCATCACTCATAAACAAGAGTTGCTATGATGAAGGTAAATTCTCTCTCTCTCTCTCTCTCTCTCTCTCTCTCTCTCTCTCTCTCTCTCTCTCTCTCTCTCTCTCTCTCTCATCAGGTGTTTTGTACATTAATTATAGTGTTTTATGTCTCGTAAGACATTTGTGCACACCTGTGAGGCATATAGAATCAGGGGTGAAGCCAACAATATGGCAGTTTTCAGGTTTCAGATCCCTCCTGTGCCTTCAAATAACAGTCACAATGATGTACAATCTCCTTACCCATTCACTGAGAGGATATTATTAATTTGTTTCTTTTATTAGCAAGAAAAATGTGGAATATATATTCATGGTTCTCAAAGTAAAAATGCCAATGTCATCAATGAACGAGTGTGTGTTTACAGATACATGTCTTCCACCCACCCAAATTTTTTTATGGACTTACAGTTTGGGAATTATGTTTTTCTTTCTAAAAGTCATTAAGCACATCTACAGACACCTCCCTACTTGAAGCAGTTTTCCTACTTATATTTCTGATCAAATTTATTTATTTTATGGTAGCTACGGTTGGCCAGAATGTTAATTTTGGACCATGAGTAATTGTGGCTTGAATTTCAGGTTGGTTATTTAAGTTGGAGTTGACAGTTCCATCAGAGATTGATGAACTGATGGATGAAGCAGCTTATGAAAAGTTCTTGAAGGAGAGTGAAGAGTAGGAGCAGCAACCAAGCAAGGCACAAGGGCAGCACCCACTACCTGGCTGCTGAGCATGGGGCACTCATGGTAGGCAGGATATGTACAGTAGATACACTCCACTTGTATCATATTTATATATGTATACATATGTTCAGTTTATACAACTATGTTAGTAAACTGGATATCTTTCACTTTTATACCACAATAAAACCACATAATTAGAAATGGTCTTTCAAGCAATGCACTACATGCTCAGAAGAGTCAGTTATGTCACAAATTTGTTGAAAGTAAAATTAAATGTTTCATCTTGATTATGTTCCTTTTTTTGGCAAATATCCATTCAAGATCTTTGAAGTACCTACAGGTTTGTTTAATGTGTAGCTACAGGAATGTGTCTTCATTTATTATTTGGTCCTTTCCATTCTTCTCTTATGTGATGCCATCAAAATGCTGTGCTGTATATCCAACAAATTTCTTGTTGTGGATAAGGGAAATCCTGTGTTAATGATATGTAAATGTACAGAGGTTATAATGAAAAATTACATCTACATTGCACTTAATTTTCTTTGGATAGAGATTGCTGCTGCTAGTATTTACATCTTAGAAAAGCCTTTGCTAATTTTCTCATGAGTGACAATGAGTAATAGCTACCTTCATTTCCTGAATATCCATCGTGCAGTATGATTAGATTATGGTCCTTACTTGCATCATGTTACATAGATCTACTTTATGAAGTACATGTTGTAGTTTAATGTGCAGGACAAACACAAGGTGGTAGAATTCATGCATATTTTAGTGTTCACAGTATATGGATACATGGCAGACACAAACAAAATTAGCATTGTTGGTCCAAAGGTACATAAACTTGTCATTCCCTTCATTTTCACTTTGTCACAGGGAAAACATGAATTATCATTGGTTGTTGTGCGATTCATTACATATCAACAGAAACTCTCTTTTATATATATACGTATATTAAACTTTGTTAGATATGTACATAATGGGTTAATTTCTTTGTTTCATTATACGTAGTTATTTTTTTTTGCACTAGTCATTGAACACTGAAAATTATATAATGACAACTTTTCAAAATGTTTTGTTGTCATGTCCGTTTCACTCAAGTCTCAGTGATACTCTGTAGCTTAAGCACCCTACATACAAATAAGAAAACAGTAAACATTTATTGAGAGGACAATGACTCGTAAACTGTGGGCTTTGTTATGGAAATGAGATGTCATATTTTTATGAATGTGATATATAGATAGGACCCGTTACTGGTAATATTTTTATTGTGGATCATTATCAAGAGTTATATGAATTGCTCAAACCAGTGTTGTATCACATCACATTCCCTCTTTGTTGTCATGTGATAGTTAAGCTGTAATGATAACCTAAGAAGATACTTTGCAGCAACATTTCTTCAAAGGGTTTCTGTAATTGTTTGATTGCTTTTACTAACCAAGAAAATGGAGATACAGGAGAGTTGGATTGAGTTATGTAATGCAGTGATGCTGTCTCTTCATCCACCTGCATGTTTCACTTCTATGCCTTATCTTTATGGTGTCAATGAAGATTGATATAACCAAACAATCATTCATGCACACACAATTTTCAGTTTTATTTGATTATTTAGAAGTAATGAGTGATTCACTGTGGTTTGCATATTTCTTCATTGACAACTTGTAAATTCAAATACATTGAATGTGGTGTATATTTATTGTGGTTTGATTCTTTACTTTATTACCTTCCAGAAAAGGCAACAAATGTTAACTATATAAGGATGCATCTGGTTGACCATTGCATTCTCTCTCTCTCTCTCTCTTTGAATTATTGGGTATATTATGTTGCACATGACAGATTGGATGTAGTATGTTGGAGGTAATCCACAAGATATGAAATGCTGACATGTTCATAAACACACATGAAAGAGACATCCATTTATTGATGCAAAATTGTGGCAGGTACTGGTTAAGGTTGTCTGTTAACAGTGTCTCTTAATGTCTTCCCTGCATTGCTGCGTTCTTTAAAAATACACCCAATCCCATCACACCTTGGCTCTTCTTTCCTGGTATGTTCATGCAGTCAACCACAACACATGTATAGTCTGTGATTTTGTGACAGCATTACAAACTCGTATTTCTTGCCTCAAGTTTGTCAAGTGTTTTAGAAAAGTCAGCGTGTCTGATATTGGTCAGTCCATTCGTCTTTATGGTTTCAGCTGCCAGCACAGATCATACTTGCCTGACTGAGCAATTGGTCTCTGCAGAAACCAATGGAAAATATTCAAAACTAAATGTTTGTAGCAGGATATTATAAATAAATATGAACACACTGAGAACATTATACTAAGTTGTGTAGAGTTTATGTTACCAGATCCCATGAATACTGTTAGCATAAATACATAGTATCAATGTTCTGTTGCATATAAGTACAGTGTATCAAGATGTATCACAAGAGATTGTTAAAAAATGACACTTACCAGAGAACTATGGTAGTATTTGCCCCACCTTACATTAAGACAGCCAGCAATCACCAGCAACTCAGCCCATAACAAATGCCCCACAATAACTTTGTATTTTTCAACCATACATTAATGTGAACATTACAAAGGTAACAATAAAATAGTTTAGGATCATATGGATTTATTGTATAATCATAGTTATACAATATATTATGTAGTATAATTAATGATTGATAAACAATACATGTCTTGAATATGTATAATGAAAGACTGAAATTATTGACTAGGTGTTTTGTTTTAAGTTTACAGACATTCACACGTAAGATCTAAATTATCTATGAGATGAGGGTTAATTTACTTACATTGCCTATTTAGAGATTATCAAGCTTTAATCCTTATCAAGTATTATCAGGTGTGATACATTGGCTGAACAAATGTGGCTTAGAACCAACAAGGGTTAGAGCTTCTATTGTCTGACTTAACAATGAAACAGGAATCCTTGGATGATTTTTGCTGTGGTTGTGTGTGTGTGTGTGTAGGTGGGTGTGTTTTCAACCAAATAAATAAAACCAACTGATGATGTTCATGATCAGATAGTTACAATCTATAGAATGCCCAGCATCTTTCCATTTTCATACATACATTTAAGATTAGATAGTTATGAGAGCAAAATCCTATCTTTTATGTGAGAGGAAGTTACAATACCAACCACTGCAAATGAAAGGATTTAGCTGCACAAAATTTTACAATGTGTTTACAGATTTACAATCATCATTCATACAAATACAAATAGTATCTATTTCAAAACACTCAATTTACATGTAATGAAATTATTCAACTTGCTAACAATAAAAAATAATTTCTCTCTCTCTCTCTCTCTCTCTCTCTCTCTCTCTCTCTTAGAACATACTGTATCAAAATAGAAATTTGATATAAAAAAAGTGAATGCTTCAGATTGTACAAAACTTTTGCCTTAGTTTTCTCAAATGTGAAATAGTCCAACAGTTTTGCTCCTGTCTCTTTTGTCTTTTTATTCAATGATTTTTTCGTCTTTATAAAGAAATGGATTATTTTCAAGGTTATAATGTAGGCTTTTTATTTATTATATTGATATTTTCATATTTTATTTATAATTTGTTTTCATGACTTTATTTCTTATCATTTACTGTCATACAACTCAGCTTGATTTTCTTGACCACTCCCAGGATTGTATTCTCAGCTATTTCCCCAAAAGTCACTTAGAAATAATTTGAAGCACAAAATATAAATGCAAATGTTCAGTGAGGCCACCAGTACTTGTATATACTGAATAGCAGAGTATGGCAGTTAAGCTATCAAAATTATTTCCATTGGGAATTGCTCATGTGCCTGTGCTGAGATTTTAACACTTTACTGCATACTGTAGCTGTAGCACAAGAGTCCTTACATTCATGGTAATTCAGCAGCACTGCATATCTTCCAGGGATTGGGACATGAGCAGTAACTTGTTGGGGAGTCACTAAACTTAGGCTTTTCAAAGGGGTTTCAGTCTTTTAAATTTGGTTGTAGTAAAGTATGTATACTTATGGATATCGCACAGCACAGGTCACTGAGTTCTTCTCATGACTTCGTGGATCCAGTCAATGTGGTACTGGATGTCTGTGTACACTCCGGGCTGCATTGCCTTGCCACAGCTCTTGCCCCACGACACCAGACCCATCACAGTATACAACCCTGCCCAAAAAGAAAGCAACATTCAATTAATATGCATTAAAAACTATGATGGGTTACAACGTTTTTCCTTTTTTTATTTTATCTTTTACATATATTAATTTGATTGACTTTTTATTTAAGTATCACTATATTTACGTCTCTCTCTCTCTCTCTCTCTCTCTCTCTCTCTGTTAGAGTACACTATGAGTTACAGTTGGCCTTACCGTTGATTTTACACGCGAGGGGTCCCCCTGAGTCCCCGTTACAGGAGTCCTTCAGGCCCTCGAGGTGGCCGGCACAGATCATGCCAGGCCCGTATCCCCGAGACCCATGCAATTCCTCACACATGTTATTAGCCACCAGAAAAACATCCGTACTGTGTAAAATCTGGGGTTTGGAATGAATGTTTTCAGCTGTAAGAGACAGAAGAAAAGGGGATTTTTTTATTTGATATCTTTTTTATCGTAGATGTCTGTTTCAAATGATTAATTATGTTGAAGGCTTTGATAGCTAATACTTAATCCGCTTTATGATTTATTCATTATTTGAAATATAACAACAATCAGTGTTATAAAATTACTTTTCTCTGGCGCTTTGAAGTCTGTTTGTTGTAATAAGGGGTATTACGTAAGAGATGTTTCGAACACACACACACGCTCTCTCTCTCTCTCTCTCTCTCTCTCTCTCTTCCAGAAATCAAAAGATATTGAAGTAATAAGCTTCATACATTCAATCTTCTATTAGTTGATTGATTGGTTAAGTGTCACGGTACGAAGTTTATTTTGACGCCCCTCCAGCTCGGTTGTCATGAAGCCTATGTTGTTATAAGTTTAAAGTATTCCCTTAATGTGCAGAAGATTGAGCTATTGATTGGTTGACTGATTGACTTCATTACCTGCGTATCTTCTCATACCCATGTGCAAAATGTGAGATGAATTGTGACTCGAACATCTCGTCTGTATGTTTCGGAACAATACTCAGTGTATCATGAGTTCGGCTGTGGGATGCAAGTCGCACTCAGCAACACTCGTCACAAGATAGAAAGTTAAGTGTGGATCATCTCATTGAAGAGAAGTGGGGCTACTCATACTCCTTGGTGAATACTTACGGTACGTCAGCCTATTGCATATTCAAGCAGTAAGTTATGTACACCCGTCGGAATAAATAGTTAGTACATCATACAAAACAGGAGTGATGTTACTGTTGGTGAATACTTACGGTCAGTCAATCCCCATCCTGACACCTGGCAGGGAGTACCCGGTTCGTATCGCGTGTTAGTTGAGGGCAGGCACGCAGGAGTCACGAATCTGGTCATATTGACCCCCCTCCCGCTCGGTGTTCGGACTTTGATCACCGCCACGTCGTTGTTGTACTGTCCGTCTGCAATGTCGCAACACATGTCATTCAGTACACAAAACCTTACAGTGTGTGTGTGTATGTGTGTGTGTGTGTGTGTGTGTGTTTGGCTTTGGCTATTTGTTCTGGGTAAATTTGCAGTTTCAGCCAATACTCCTAATTTCTACCCACACGGCCCCATCCCCTCAAACAAGCTTGAGAGCATGTGAGGAATCGGGGTTTTAGGTGGGGGAGACATATATGAGCGATATATGGAGTTCAAAATCTAGGGAAATTTCCCCTTTTTAATTATCCTAACCTGATCTAACCTAACCTAACAATGAAATTCCTTAAATGTAGCCAGAGCCAGACACTCATACTAGGCGGGGTCTGTGCCCCCCCCCTCCCCTTGGAGGCCCCCTTCTAGCCGAGGGGCTGCGCCCCCAAGATCCCCTCTAATTATCCTAACCTGATCTAACCTAATGAAATTCCCTAAATGTAGCTTGGAGGGATGTGGGGAATCGCGGGGTTTGGGTGGAGGAGACTTATATGAGTAAATCATTATATGGAGTTTTTAAAAAATCTAGGGAAGTTTCCCTAGCGTTATTATGAATTTGCGACAGGTAATATGGGGTTTAAAATGCTCCTAACATTGTGACTTAGACGGTTAGTCAGTTTACTGTGCCGTGGTAAGTATTGTCTGAAACTGCAATAATACTCTGTTCTGGACTAATAATTCAAACAGGTTTTAGTGGAGGTCTTCAAAGATTTTTGCATGATTTTAGTAACATTTCAAGAAACTTTAAGTAGTACCATCAAACATCACTTTACTTTATGTTTTCTAACCTAATATCCCACAACTCACCCTTGCCAAAGTTAGGGTGCATCACCCAGTTCTCGATCTCCAACATCTGCTCGTCCGCATCCTCCTTCATCAAGTTGTGTTCCCCGACCTGTTGAAAAAAAGTATAATTTATGTTCACTTTCTTCTTCTTTTAGGCTTAAACAAATATTATTACTGTCCACTTTCTTCTTGCTAGGCCTATGTACTCGTGTATCTATCTCCCTCCCCCCCAGGCTGTCTTTCGGACCGGTGTTGTGATGATAACGGGTGAAGCTGTACTGGAATGGGTGGTGATGGTGGTGTTCGTCTGGGCGGGAGGTGTTATCTCGCCTTCAGATGAAATTTTAAGTACATACGGTTGAAGGGAAGGAATACGATTGTAATCAACCCCGCTTGTAGATTTTCTTTTCTTTTCTTTTTGGTCAGCTTTTCTACAAATCATCTATTTTGGAAGGACAATTGTACCTTCTATGTTTTTTTTTTTCTTTTTTTCATTGGTGTAAGTGGGAGAGGAGGCAGTCCATACCTTGATGCGGTACTCATGGCGAGAGCGGCCCTTCTGAAGACAGTGGGCGGCGGTGAGGACGTGGTGGGGGGAGATGATTGCTCCCCCGCAGTGGTGAACGAAGCTCTCCCCGTACCGGGACACCTCAATCTCCGCCTGCAACGCACATAAACACACACATACATAAATTTCAGGATCAGTAATCATGATATAACAAAAAGTAATGGATTCGTTTGAAAGGTTTATTTTCAAAGGGAAGAGGAAAGAAGCGATTCTCAAATACAGTGTTAGATTAATGGAATAGACTCGGTGATGATGTTGAGTTCTGGTATTATTATTCATCAACATCATCATCTATCTTCCTTCTTTCTTATGGGCGAGCCGCGTCAGGGAATAGGCGTGGCTTCTCGTGTGTGTGTGTGTGTGTGTAAAGAGAGAGAGAGAGAGAGAGAGAGAGAGAGAGAGAGAGAGAGAGAGAGAGAGAGAGAGAGAGAGAGAGAGAATGTTGCAATGTAATCCATGAATTTACAAGTTTACAAGCACTAGACCACGCACGTATAGGGAAGAGGGAAAGCAATTATAAAATGGTGCATTGAATGAGTGAGCGTCAGACGGCAATGATAAGTGGGTGAGCCGGCTGCCATACGCACAGACACGTGACCCACCGTCAATGCATGTGGCTTACCTGCCACGGATGATTTCCATACTCGGAGGCGCCGCCGCCAATGATCCTGGGCGTTGCGACTCTCCCGCAGGTAGTTCCCTGAAAATTCTGCTCGTTATGTTGCCTGTTGTCTGCCTTGACGTCCTCCAGGATGGAACCGGGGCCCAGGGGGAACTTGGGGAAGCCGCCATGCCTGAAGTCTGATCGCCGCGCCGCCTCTGCACCTGTGGCATATGCTGAGTCACTCCCTGTGCCACTCTCGTGTCCGGTGCATCACGTGGCGACCTTTCGTAGCGCCACCCGCCACGTGACTAATAACTGAGGGCGGTATTCCGAGACCCTTAATTCTCTCACCACTAGTATTTTCAGAGGACTCAGATGTTCTGGGTTCTCAGTTGTTAATCCTGTTAATAACATAATGTTGTTAACCTGTAACTTCATAGCTTCTAGAAGCTAGATACTGAGGTACGAAGCAGAAGTGTTTCAAAATATGGTCCTGAGTTTGCTGGAGAGGAAAGTGGTGCCTTTCTCGCGGCTTATCAAGCTCTCTGTAATATTTGACAGTGACTGGCATTGTGCAGCTTTTTTTCCCGACTTTCCCTTTTACGGGCAAAGCAGGTTACTTGGATCATGTTGGACACACACGAGACTTAAGTTGCCCGATGTGCCTCGTTTTGCTGAGTTCAGTGTATCAGGCACAACGCACCATAGAAAGAAGCCTAGAGTGTTACTATCATGATTGGTGATCCAGTGTGTGTGTGTGTGTGTGTGTGTGTAGAATATAATGTGTATAGTGTTATAGTGAGAGTGAGCGAGATTGTAAAGTGGGGTGCGTGATTTAGCTGGTGCAGGAACGAAAGGGAGTCTCTTTGTTTCGGTGAGTGTTGATCTCCGCAGTTTTGGGGTCACCTGGATAGCGGCGCCGGCTGACTTAGGTAACATGGAAAGGGAAACACCACTACTTTGTCGCAACTTGTACCCACATCTCTCTCTCTCTCTCTCTCTCTCTCTCTCTCTCTCTCTCTCTCTCTCTCTCTCTCTCTCTCTCTCTCTCTGAGTTTATGTGTATCTTATAGTGATGGTATTTCTGGAAACAAACACGTGCTTTTTAGCCATTAATCTTTAATATTCAGAAATGTTTTATTCTCACCACGACTTTTCAAGCTCGGCATGGAGTCTCAAGAGTTTCTGTTACTAATGCTGTAGGTCTCAGGAGCGTTTTTATTGCTAACGTTTTAGAAGTCTTACTAATCTGTTATCACACTGATAAAAAGAACCCTTGAAAACCCATGTCATTTCAAATAGAACCTTTTGAATGTAGTGGAGGTGCGACGCAGAAGTGTTTTGGAATATGGATAGATTTTGGGTAGTCCTCAAAAACATACCACCTCATGCCGCCTTTTACAAGATTGTTACAACTACCACACTGACACCGCAATAAATCCATATGCTTTTCTGTTCCCTTCTCTTAAACGTTCGCTTTAATTTATGATCGTATCAGTTATTGTATCAGATACGTTTGCTTCAAGTATGCATAACCCAGAGTCCTTGTAATGTTTTGTTTATTTGTTTCCCCATTGTTGCTGTTGTTGTTGTTCCCTATTTACAAATGCGTTTGTTTCATCTAAACTTTTTAACGATCAAATGCTTCATACCTATACGATGCGAATTCATCTAACGGTACAATTATTATCAGATACTCTATTTCTGTTGTTTGATTGACAGGACAATGCACTAAAAATAGTAAGCTTCATGGAGCTGCTTCAATTCATACTGAACTATTGTTTCCTGCAGCCGCAAATAGGTCCGCTTGAGAGTGAGGCCAGAGCGGGTCGTGCTGGCGCGCCACCTTTAGCCTCGCCCCGCGCAGGACCAGCGCCGCCTCCCTCCCTTCGTTCAAACATCCGGAAGTTTTCTGCGTTGGTCGGAATTCTTTATGAGGTAAGCCAGGCATTGTTTGCACTTTTATGTGACATGGTTTTACGTTACATGTGCATATATGGATCCTCTATTTGCATGACTGTGTGTGCGTGTGTGTGTGTGTGTGTGTGTGTGTGTGTGTGTGTGTGTGTTTGTGTGTGCGTGTGTGTGTGTGTGTGTGTGTGTGTCAGCACGTTACGGGGGAAGAAGGATATTCTTTATTTGAGCACTCAAAAAAAAAGTAAATAAATAAATAAATGAATAAATAAAAAAAAATAATAAATAAATAAATAAGAAGAAAATCATGAATTCGTCATAGAGAGACACACTAAAATCATATTCCATTCACTGAACAAAAGAAAAAACGTGCATGGTCTTACGTAGGAGGTGCAATGACAACAAAGTATAATAAACACAGTCCACACAATGCACAAAAACATCCATATTCTTAACTGAAAGATGCAACGGCAACATGCTACAAAGACAGACATGTAGATAAATAGCAAATACTCGTAACATTAGTGGATTATGATCTAGCGTATTGGATGTTACTGGGAGTGTCAAGCATGACGTTATAGTATTGACTCACTACCGTGGGAGACCTGTACTGACTGCTGGGACTGACTCATTCTCATTCTCTACACGTCCACGACAATGCTAATGTGTGTTGCTTCATCGTGCATTCAACAGGGGATTGTTTACCTCACAGTTAATAGTGAGCATAGCGGGCAAGGACATCTTTTTGCAATGAAGTGTATATATGTTCACTATTGCTAGATCTCTGGAGATTAAAAGAAAAGCGTATGCATGGTGAATCATGGTATAGTGGAAGACATATATTGGGGAGTCTTCTCAATTCCTCAATGCGGGGTTTTGAATGACACGGGTATTGTTCTCATCAATGCCTTGGCATACAACGCTTTTTACATGAAGGTAACCCTGAGCAATTTCACAGACAAAAAAGTTAAATTACACAGACTAGAAATTCGATATCGCTTGCTATGTCATCTTTCAAAATTGAAAACAAAATTTCTTTAAAGACCGTTTTATTAAATTGATAATTGAATATAATTATAGTGAATATTCATTCTCTTTCTTCGTTTGTATTACTATTCAAAATTACATTCTAAATATACGGGAAACTATTTTGTTAAATATTATCTATCCTTAATTAACTGTGTGCGTTATTGTAAATTCAAGCATGGTCATTTTAATTATCATCAGTTTTCCAATAAGTCCTTGTGTGAAAGAGATTCATTAATCTTTACACAATGACTTCTCAATCTCAGCTTGATTCAAGTGAGTGGTTGTATTCACTTACATAATGTCATCCCACACCCCTAGAATTACAACCGACAAATCTGTACTATAATCATTTATCGTAAACATAACTGCCAGTCTTTGTTCTCTCTCTGGTTCAAAATAAGGTCCACTTTTTCCTTATCTTGAACCCGGCTTCTCACTTTCTCTTATTTACCGAAGCAACGACGTAGACAATTTGCTTCTAGGTTCTGGTGGGGTAGAAAGTATAAGTGAGGAGCGGAGACTGCGTGGCAGCTTACAGTACTGACGAGCAGTAGGAGAAACGTCTTACTTAACTGGGAATGACGGTGAGGTATGTTTAAACAGTCATGACTCACTGATGGTGCCACGAATACCAAGACAGCCCCGTCAGGAACCGATGAGCTGTTCCTTTCTCCTACCGCATCACAAAGACACATCCAGCAAAGTGAATATGGCAAGAAGAATCACCTTTATCACGTTTCGCATACGATTGATCTGGCTCAGCATTCCTCAAGGTTGGATGAGGTTTAAAATACAATGATTAAATACCGGTGGTCAAGGCGAGACGAGTTGGAGAGGAAACGTGACCTACTGACTACTGTTTGTTGTGGAAAGGAAAAATTAGGCTGCCAGCGAAAAGGAAAACAAAATGATTATACAAGGAACTAATGTAACTTTCTCTTTCACCTGTGTCAATATTCCTTGTATTTCTTTAGCTCTGGGATATGCTCCCGCCCTCTTCATCAGATTTTGATGCACGCGTGGTTCAGTTCCAGTTTTAGCGTGTGTTGATCTCCGTGACAGTAGTTCTTACTTTTGTCTTTTTGAATAATTTTAAATCATATTTTGAAACGCTTCTACGCTGTACCCTAAATACTTTCAAAAGACTAAATGTGTTGAAGTTACGTGGATTGGGAAGTGAGTTTTCGTATCAGTAATAAGATTTATACACTATCAACAGGAAGAACACCCTGGAAAATCATATTTGTTTCCTTTGAAATTAGTCATAGTCAAAGGACAAAGTCTTTCATAATACGAGTCTACTGTTCTTGATATATAGGTTAATCATATGCCCGCATTAGCCTATCCGTTCTCCCCGTGACAGTGCGGGGCGTGGCTAATGGAATGCCGGGTTTGGTTTGCCAGGAGATCCTCCGAGACTGGAATGGCTAGGGAAAGTTGTAGGTCCGTCTTGAGGCTAAGAAAGGAATGTGTTCTCGTTTTCTTTGCTAGTGAGGGCGTGTTGCGTCGTACAAGACTGGTAGTATTCTAATTATGCTACTACGTAAATCTAATCTTAGAACGTATTATGTGGGATAAAAAGAAAAGGGAAAAAATCACATATATTCGCGCGTAGATTATAGAAACCAGTATGGCCTTTGGTGAACTATAACTTTTCAAAGGATCAAATAGTGGTGGTAGTGGTGGTGGTGAAGACGAGGCGTGTTCCTGAGAGTCTGAATCTATTATACGTCTCAGCCTTAGTGTGTGTGTTCAATTAAGTCAGGTTGTGGCTGAAAGAAAATAATGTAGACATGATGCTGTACAACTTAACTAATTAGTGTTAATTACTGTCATTATATAGGCTCTTCTTCTGTGAGAGAGAGAGAGAGAGAGAGAGAGAGAGAGAGAGAGAGAGAGAGAGAGAGAGAGAGAGAGAGAGAGAGAGAGAGAGAGAGAGAGAGAGAAAGCTTGAATGAAAATATTTATTTATTATTTTTTTTGCAAGACAGAGTTAACTAAAGAGTGAGTTACGTAAAGGCTTCATTCTCCACAGCCGGGCCAGCACGTCGGGCTGGAGTGACGGCAGCGTGGTGACAGCCACCCATGCAGTGCACTGTGCGTATAAGTGAAAGTTCTCAGGTTAAGATAGGCCCGGCGAAATTAAACTCTCCTCCGGAAAATGAGCAAGTTATGTGTTCTCAAGAATGTTGAAGGAAAGTGATGTTTGGCTGGAAGAGGGTGACAGCCCTGCTTGCTTGACCTCAATGCCTCGTGTTTTCACCGATCATTCTCACCGGTGTGGTCCTTTTCCCCTCAGCCAAGCGAGGAATGGCGATGCAACGGCATCGGTGGTTAACTGAACCTTTATTTTGCATGACTAGCAGTGTTAGGGAACAAATATTGTATTACTGCGATATGTTTCCTCATTCTTCCTTCTCCCTGTTCTTCTCATCGTTGGACTTTCCCCTTCCCCGAGCCAGATGAGGCACGGCGTGCGAACCAAACTAGTCTTATTTTGCGTCACCACCAGTGTTAGGGTTAGATAATATCATTGTACCATCGCTATTTGTTGTCATTTTTCCGTCTCCCTTTCCTCCTTTCTCTGGACTTGCCTCTTCCCAACCGCCGTTCCAGTAGTGCCAGGGATAGGTAGCGTCATTGTACTGTTGCTAAATAGTATCATATTTTTCTCTTTCCTTCTTTCTACTGCACTCACAAACATAAATATTAGGTAAATGTGAAAGTATTTAATGCTCATAAAACGCAAAGAGAGAAACATGTCAATGTGAATTTGTACTACATTATTCATCAGGATACTGCAATAACGCTACGCATTCCTAATACGAGCATATTAAAGAATTTCTGCCTCTGAACGATCTTGTTCAGTAGTTCGGTGGGGGGGGGGGGGTGAACGTGTGTAATAACTGAATGAAAAGTTTACGATATCAGATGATGATACATACAAAGCCTAAATGCTTTTATATTCAGACTAATATGTAAAGCATTTTCTTGTATATCGTATTCATGTATGTGTCTCTTTATCTATTTACTTATTCTTCACTTATTTATTCATTTGCCTATCTGCATTGTCATTTATATTCACGCTCGATCAAATATTTCAATAACATGAAGGGATTGGAGATGAGCACCACTAGATGCACATCAAGGTGGAGAGGAATTTTCGAGAGGAATCTATCCCATTTGCAAGAACCACGTCGCAGTAATAGAAGACACAACAATTTCGTGACATCTTTGAAATATTCATTAGTGAATTCTTATTTTATACAAATTAAAATCAAAGCTATATTGAGTAAATCAAAATAACTAAAACCAACCGAAGGTAGGATTTCAAATGAAAAATTTAAATAGAAATGCGTTTGTCAGTTACTGTTATACAAAGACATAACTTGATGTTCGACACCGAATAAAGTAAAATAAGTAAATTAAAGTAAACATACAAATCTTTAAGTAATGTTCGTTTTGCTCAAATTTGAATACATATGGAAAGACTTCCTTGTGATGCCAAAGCAACTAAAGGTATGAATTTCTAAGGCAGTATTTTTCTCGAATTTGATTACGTGTAAGTAAAGAAAGGTGTTCACGTTATGTGAAAGAAACCAAGCGTACAAATTCTTAAGGCAGTATCTCTTCTTGAATTTAAATGTGTGTAGGGCAAGAAAGGTGTCCACGTACTTGCGGTTACTTCATAATATTGAAAACAAACTTCCTCGGGCTGATTACGTACTAAGTTTCACTTTTATGGAGGAGTTGTCGTAACGAACAAATAACAGAGAGCACAGATGACAAGAATTATGAGAAGACAACATTGCGTCTCTCGTTTAAGGAGAGAAAAACGTGCGTTTTCTCTTTTTGTCAGATAATAATGATAATAATAATAATAATAATAATAATAATAATAATAATAATAATAATAATAATAATAATAATAACAATAATAATAATAATAATAATAGTAATAATAATAATAATAATAATAATAATAATAATAATAATAATAATAATAATAATAATAATGTGTTGTGTTATTTGTGTAAATAAACCTATGCACCATTCATGTACACCAGAATAAGAGTGAGGAAGCATGTGTGTGTGTGTGTGTGTGTGTGTGCGCGCGCGCTTCCAGTAATCTCGATGAGATGTGCACACTATTCCAAAGCTGCCCAGATAACAATTCCATCGATGTTACAACCTAGTCACATCCACAATAAGCCTTTCATAACGGCTACACTGAGCTGTCTTACCTGTCAGCAACAAAAATGACGTGAGACAGAAGAAGTAATTAGCCGAGGAGGCCGGCGTCGACAAAGTGTCCATTGTTGTGTGTGCGCTCGCTGCGGCGTGGCTGTGGGGCGCTGAGTGAGAGCGATACGTTCCCACTTACTGACAGAGGATGACTGGCGACCACGACCTCGGGGTCCCTGATAATATACTTGCCCCGCCCATCCCATCCCGTCTCGTGACCCCAACATAACACTGACCTACACCCACGTTGTCCCCAAAACCTTCATTAGCGTAAAAGATAACGAACGCATCATAGAACGTCATGTAAATCACACTCGAACCTAGAAATATTTGTTTTCATGGGTGATACATTTCATGGATATCAAGCTGACAATACCTCCATACTTGTACTTCTCCTAGAATGAAAATTAGATAGCTTAGACTTGCGAAACCTGATATTCCGAAGTCCGTCGTCCAGCAGTTGTAAAACCACTTTCCCTGGCCTAGTCAACCCTTCTTTCCAGTGTGTGTGTGTGTGTCTTTCAGTCACTTTTCTACGTCTGCTGAGTATAACTCACACAAGAATCATGAGTATATCGTATTTGTCAGGTGTCTTCCACATATCTGCTTGAGGAGAGGACACTTAGGGCTCGGTGTCGAAAGCCCTTGAAGATGACACCCACTACAAGACGGAGAATAGCGACTGTGTTGCCTGTGTCATATCATACTATCCTGGTCCCGCCTTTGACAGTTTGTCGCTTTCACTGCAACGTTCGCCTCATTACGTCAAACAAAACCATTCTGAAGTGTTTCTGCATCACATCTCCCAAGTTACCTGATTCAATCAAAACACTCTGAAATGTAGCAAAAAAGAAAAAAAATGTCCCACAATGCCAAATGAGCCTTTCGTCCCAAGCTACATGTCAGGGCAGTTTCAAATTTTGTGTTAGACCAGATGGTTCTCCTGAAAGTTGACTCTCGGAATGGCCCTGTACACTTAACTACGTAGCTAATTTAAACAAACAAGCCCCAAGCAGCAACGAACAAGGTTAATGTTTGCTATCTGTCCTTGCCAATAGCACATAACACGACTGCATGTTGTGGTAGTACATATACTCACTGTACTTAATCCCTGTTAAGTTTTTTTATGTACTCGGATTTTACTGACTCGTATTGATGTTCTCGAAGATTAGGTTTCATCTAGGTTAAATTAAGTTAGGTTAGCTCAGATTAAGTTTATTTGGTTATTTGTTTCCTATTGATCCTTATCAATAGTGCATGAGAAGACTGCATGTAGTGGTAGTATACTCACCACACTTCATATCTATGAAGTTCTGTTGTGCACTCGGCTATTGCTGACTCATATTGATGGTTTTGAAATCAACAGTGCACCAAAAACAAGACTTAGATTAGATAAGCTTAGGTTAGGTTAACTTAGATTGAGTTTTTGGTCAGGATACCAAAATAGACCAAATTTCTCATCTCTCAGAAAAGTCTAAGGAGAAAAATGGTCAAATTTGACAATTTGACAAAGGACATTTTTATAAATATTTATTTGATTTCCTACTTATTATACTCACCAAATCCTACAATAGAATATAATTTCTCTTCTGTCCCGTTGGGTAGATTAGAGAATTAGATGGAAGGAAACGAGGCTGGCGAGATGTCTTTACTGGAAGTGGAGAAGTTTAAACACCGAGCCTTTGTCCCTCCTACTCGCTGAGAAGGACCTTGAGTTCCCAAGAAATGTCTGAAAGTCCTTTTAGGTTGTAAAGATGACGGTAGGGTGCGCTGAGATGTCTGTGGTGGCTGATTTCCTGTTGTTTATAGAGCTACGAAGACCTTGTGATTGTTATGAGCCGCGAAGTAGTCCTGTGATACTATCACAGGCGTGGTAGCAGACCGGTCCTCCTCAGGATGAAACAGATAAGGCGGAGGGTGGGGAGGCTGGCGTGAAAAGTGGACTGCTGAGTTGAGGTCTTTTGTCACAACGCATGGTTCTCTAGTCGGGAAGAATTGCCTTTACAACTCCTCTTCCCTCTCCTCTTCTTTATCTTCTTTTCTTTCTAATTTTCGAGTGTTGTTCTTCTTTTCTCTACTTTTTCCCCAAATTTGAATATTTTTCTTTGGTTTTGTTCCTTATTTCAGCTTTGATCCTTACACTGGCGGGTTCTTTTCCAACGCAAGTAAATATCAGTGGTATTTTCATTTTCATTAATAGAAATTCTAATTGAATTTTATTCTTGCCAAAATATACCTATGTACTCAATGCAAATAGAAATATTAACTTTTAGATACACGCTGGAATATTGGAAAACAATGAAAATAGGATAAGTAGATAATTGTCTATTTATTTAATTTTTTTTAATTATCATTAATTATTATATTAATTTGGACAAATAAGTACCGTAGACTTAGTGAAATACGGCACTCGCTCACCGTAGACTTACTTCATGCAGTGTAGTCTCGTGCGGACCTTCAAAAAAAATAAATAATAATAATAATAAATAAATACATAAATAGTAATAATAATAAGCTGCACGCACGCAAAACTGTTTCAACATTTTTGTATCAATTACAATGATAACTGTAAAAATTTCTAATGGACCTCAGTAACCTGCTTAGTTGAGCTCAGTCGTTGGTTGAGAGCGAAACCAGGCGTCGGCATTCCTTGATGGTCCTCTCGGTCTGTTTGTAAGTTCATTACTGTTGACAACCTGGATAACAATCTGTTATTTTTAAAACGGTTGTGGTGAGATTGCAGAACTTTTTAGAATAATGGGCCTGAACTGAATTGTCTTGTCCAGCCTCTTGAGTCACCGGAAACAGACCCCTAAACCTTGCCAAACATGACTCATTTAAGATTCCCCTTTTTTATTACAAAATTTAAATTGCTGGGAGATTAGTTACTACTTCTTCATATATTCAAGAAAAGTCATCATCAATGTCTTCTTGTTTAGTAATTTTATCAGGGTCACGATATCGTATTGATAATAGTTTATTGTATTGAAGGAAATGTGAAAAAAAAAAAAATCGAACGGGAGAAAAGATGACGTAGCATTTTAAGTAAAATTATAATAATGAAGGAAAAAAAGTAGGAAGCTAAAAAATCTTAGAAGAAAGATAGATAAAGAAAATAAGGAGGAAGAATAGAGTAAGAATAGGAACGATGAAAAGAGAAGAAAAATAGAAAAAGCATTGAACAAAGAAACAAAGAAAAGGAAAAAATTAAAGATATAAATCAGTCTATTATCCCTTTTGCTGCGTACTTTCCTGTAAATATAAATAATTAACCAGGCCACCGTGAAACCTATCCCACGACACCCACTTGACTAAGGGAAAGAGGCGCAGCGTGGAGGCAGCCGAGTGTGATGCCGGCTAGGGGTGCCCTGGATATTTTGGGAGGTGAAGGTCGCACCGGTGAAAGCTCCGTGGGTCAGGAAACGGTTGTATTCTCTAGCCAAGTGCAAGTACTTCATTACTCTGGCAAATGTGATGCGCTACCCTCGTTATGTGTACACTACTCGCCAGATCTTTCCAGTCTTCTCACGCCAGGACTATTTTCAAAGGTCATAGAGCATTTTTTTCCGGTTGGTGACGCAGAATTCTTGCTATCCCTTTCACTGCAACGTGAAGCAATAAGTAGCGCCAGAAGCAATGCATGTAATCTGTTTATGCATTTACAAGATGAAAAAGAATGCGTGGTGCGATTCTTCTCAGTTGAAAGATTGGTTATGACTGTAAGTAAAGATGTCTCAGAGTGGTTAATAATTAGGGAGTGGTGTGCTGTGTCAGTCGAAGGTTTGAATTCTTCTTACTGCTTCCGTGTTTTGCCATTCCTATGATTTCGACTTTCAAGAGGGAGTTTTTAAGGTATTTCTTTAACTTTAGACATGTGTTTTTTATTTTTTTTATTATTATAATTATTATTATTATTATTATTTTCAGGAAATGGTACGTTAGTAAATTTCTTCTTCTTCTTCTTCTTCTTCTTCTTCTTCTTCTTCTTCTTCTTCTGTTGTTCTTTTTTTTTTCTTTTTTTCTTGTCAAAAAGCTCTAGATAGTGGCCACAAAAATATTACTCTCTGTCGACCCATTACTGCAGTAATGAAAACATCTTTGATTAAAGCTTCATTTTAATAAACGATTTCGTCTCTCGTCAGGACTATTTTCAAAGGCCCCAGAGGTCAAATGGGTGCCTTTAATCTACCACTACAATCATGGAAACCTACTTCAAAACTCCAATGACCTCTATTAGAACCTGGTTAAATTGTCAAGTTTATACGCCGAAACACCCAACTAGTAAACAAATAGGATCTTTAATTCCCGAACATAACAAAACACTATGGAACAAGTTTAAAGCAAAAATTTTAAAGACAGCGACAACAAAAGAATAGATTTAATATAGTTGTTTATTTAAAGCACTCGTAAAACAATGGTTACGTATTGTTATGAACAGTGAAGGGATCATAATGGAACGAACGAACGGCAGGCTGGGAGAGGGAAGGCAGACGAGGAGTACTGCGAAGTTAGGATTGTAACCTTGACACGACTGGCACAGTTTCCAGGTAACTGTTCCATTTAAAGCAGCAAGGACAGAGAAAAGTGAGAGTGGTTTAGTGTTACAAGTTGTATACATATAATAAAACAAAGTAATATTACAAAACTGCATCCTAGTGTGTTTTAAAATTTGGGTGACGCCCACGAATTCATATGTGATTTGAAATAAGGGTCAGTAGTAGTATCTAATTAAAGTTTGTTTATTGTGATGAAAGAAATGACCAGGAAAAAAAGAAAGACATAGAACGATAAAAACACTTTGCATCTAAGCTTATTCGTTATAATAAGGGAAAGAGGAAGAATAGAAAGAAAAATAAAGAAAAGTAGAGGGAAGTGAAAAGATGAAATTAAAAAAAAAGCATTAAACAACAACAATGAAGACGACAAAACTACTACTTTAGTTTGTATCGCATTCACTATTGCGATATTTAGAGAGCAGAAATGGAGAACTATGTATATCATGGGTTCTTTTTCTCCATTTAACTCAGAAACGTTTTCTAACGGTGACATTCCTAGAAAATGAAAGTGTTGTATATGGTATTTATGATAACACATAAGAATACCTTTTCCTCTGACGAAAGATGTGTAGTTCGGAAAGGAAGATTACGCGAGAAGAGAAAGCTTTCTTATCCCCGCAATCTCCGTTTCACCTTTTTACCCCCTTTCACTGCTAGCTATAGTCACTCTTCTTTCATTATCATTCATAACTTAAAGGACTCATTCTTTGTAACGCACACAGCAGTCTCGTATAATTTCGGTAGCACATGTGAAGTTGATATTTCCAAACGATTTACTGTAGTTCTCTGTGATAAGACCGCACGACCATGGCAGAGAAAGAGTGCAGCAGAAGTTCTTCGTCCTGTAGGTACATCAATGGTTTCAAATCGCCTTTTTACAGACAAGCGGTCACTGCTGGCTTTTGAGGTCACTGACAAATGAATGAACAACACAAACAATGAATTAAACTAATAGAATACGTATTGGTGTATGAAAAAAAAAAAAAAAAAATCGAGCACTTGATAGAATGCGTGAGAGACCCATACAAACAAGGAATTAAGTAGGGAACAAGAGATAGAGAGACAGCGATTGAAAAACGTGGACAGCTTAGTACGATACAATGGAATTATAACAAGATAATTTATTGGAAGAGACAAGATTGGATGCTCCATGACTGCCTAAACTGGTAAAGTATCATGTGATCAGATCAGCTGAAAAAACTTAAACTTTGCTTAGTAAATCGTACTTAAATTGGGACTAGGCCTTCGCCAGGACGCACGTGGGCAAACCTGTCTCGGTGTGTGCTTTGGGTGACAGTCTGATTACTGATAAAATCTACTGTTGAAGGTTTCTTGTCGGAAAAGAGCCTTGTATCAAACTTGTTTTAAAGGCAGTTGAATACAGTTGTTTATACTGTAGGTGCCAATTTAAGTGTAATCCCCCTTCTATTTCCAGAGGCTAAACTATGAAGACTTATTAGCAAAGGTTCAGCTGCCTGCCTGCTCAGTGAAACAACACGCAGTGGTAGGATAAATTTGAAGGGTTTTTTTTGTAGCTTATTTGAAACATGTAATGAAAAACACAAGATGTACCCCGGAGCATCCAATTATGCAATTCATTAGGAATGAATGAATAGCAGCTGTCAATGCATAAATGGGATATAATCTTGAGAATTGCTTCAGTTTGTTCACATCTGGTCAAGAATGAGAACAGGTCAGTTATGGTGAATCAGGAATGAATGATTGGATCTTGGTACACTGTGACCCAAGTATATTTTGTAAGTGATCCTCACAGTATAGTTGCTGTAGATCAGTGTTTTGCCTTCTACAGAATAAGATGTGAATCTGTGTTTGCTGGGACAAGTGTGTGTGTGTACACATGGGCGCTTCTCTTTACTATTTCTCTTCATAAGGGATGTCAATATGGTATATAAAGATTAGTATATAGATGTAAAAAAATATATTTCTGGCCCATAATTATAAGTCAGCCATTCAAACACGATACAGTCTACATTCAACTCAGCTTACAAAGTATTGGAGCTAATGAGGAAACTTTATTCCTCCTATTTTCATAATAAATCCCATGATGTACATCTGAACCTTGAGCTCCATAGGGTTGCTAGTGACATGGAACCCAGGCACACCTGCCTGTTGCAGCGTTGACTGTTGTTCTGCCACCTGTCATAGGGTGTCATCAGTGCATTAGTATCTTAGCTGGCTATTCAATGTTTGTGGACATACATCTCTTAAAGTAAAGTATTAAGAAGATATGTATAAAATGTTAAAAGAGATTGGAAAAAGGAATGAGTTTGGTATAATGAACAAAATTGAATTATTTATTAATTCATTAGAAAAAAAGTGAGGAGCTAATAGCTATTTACTTGTCTTTTAGTTGAATTTGACACTGGTCCAGATGAACCAACACAAGATCATCATTCATACTTTTAACTCTCCGCTGGTAGATAGTGCTAGTCTTATGGACCTCATAGAAATCAGTGCATTAGAAAATCAAGTTATGAAGCATCAATTTCAACACAAAGATTGTTAACTAAGAACCTTCTGGTCAAGCACATTCTGGATGAAGAGATGTGTCTTGGTGATCTCCTGGGAATGACGGGTGGCAAGTTCCGTTAGCTGCTCCTGGTGTAGTCGTGGCAGTCGGGACAGCACGTGAGCCTTACCCTGACGCTCGGCTGCTGTCAGTTCTTCCTTGTGACACTTGAGCAGGCTGTCTTTCTCTGCTGCAAGATATCATTTAAAACTGGCAAAATGTCCCATAACTCCCAATTCATAACATATACCTAAACTGATTTTCTGACAAATTTGGCTGAATTATTTGAACATACAATAGTGAAAAGAGAAAGCAGTGATAACGTTATTATTTTGCAATTTCTTATATAAAATCATGAATCTAAGTTTCTGATTCTATATCACTGCTGTTAAGCACATTTTTTTTATTATTATTTCAGATATGTCACAAAAATTAAAGAATGCATAAATGTTATGAAAGATTATGGAAACATTATGGTGTACTTTTATGTTTGTTAACCATCTGAGCATGTTGCTTGTGAAGGATCTTTTCAGTCATGTGCTGCAGCTCACCCAGCTCCTGCATAATCTCAAATGTGGTGTTGTCCAGCAGACAATGAGCCAGAGATGAGAGCAGGTCATATGGTAGTCTCTGCTGAAACTTACTGAAATCGTTGGAAGTTAAAATAAGATAACATTTATTGTCCAATAGCAAATAAATAAACCTAACAATTATCTTAAAGGATGCACATAAAATCAAAGCAGTTGTGTGAAAATGACCAGGTTGAGAGCTTTGCCAGAAGTTAGTTTACTAATAGTGTTAAGTTGACTAAATAGATCCTAGTTTAATAAACATGTGACAAACATTATGGTTCAAAGCTAATTTGGATGAAGCTGCTCTTTGGCACTGATGCAAGATGAGCACTACTAGTATTCCAATAAATAGTTGTAGTTATAAAAGTAGGGAAGAAGAAACCTTCAAACTAGTGATAAGGGGCAGTACAAAAGGTAAATTTGCAGTTTCAGCCATACTCCATATCTCTACCCACACACCCTCATCCCCTCAAACAAGCTTGGGGGCATGTGGGGAATCGGGGATTTTGAGTGGGGGAGACATGTATGAAGCCGTGGTATGTACTGTCTGAAACTGCAACGATACCGTATAAAATGCCTGATTTGTAATGACTTGTTATCAACTTTTACAAATGACACTTACGCAGGAATGTCTCTTGCCAACAACTGCAACTTCTCAAGCATCTTGTAAAGTCTCTCCTGAGTGTCTGATGAGTCTGACCTTTCTCCATTCATGGCTGTGACTGGACACTGGAGAAATGGTCTGATTCTTGAGACTGGGGAATGGGAAATGTACAAAATGAGGCTGAACAGTAAAACTTATCTAACAATATTTCAACCAGTAACATGAACAGGATACATTATAATACTGGCAATTGTTATATATGCCACATGAAAACAGTAAACTATTCAGTGATACTTGCATCATTGGCGATTCACACAGCCTGTTCTATCAGCTGATCGAGTCCCAAACAGAGGCGGCGGGGTAGTGGGGGGACAATGTAGGGAGGAAACATCGCTTGGAATGATGTGTCTTCGTTAACTTGTCTTTGTTGTTAATGTTCTTCCCCAGAGTCTTGTTCAGTTATTTCCAACACCATTCTCTCGCAAAAGTCCCTTAAACTACTTAACAAGCTCATTCCCTTGTCTGCTACTGAGAACTGGAGAAAATGATTTTGTCATGACGGTAAGAATGATTAATATCTATCATAGTTACTATATAATGGAGTACATCATATTACGATTTTTCTGCTACTAATGACAGATAGAAGTAGATGACGGAAGCTACAATAGACAAATTTCCTTTTCGTTACATGTTTGTTCTTTTTTGGTATCTACAAAGTGACTCAGTTTTATACATTTGAAAACTATTTCTTCTACTACAGTAGATAAAGTTACAGAATATTACTTGTAGTAAAGACTGAGAAGCAAGTTCATATTCAAGTACCTATGTTCCTTTGTATTATCATCAAATTGACTTAGCTACATGTACGAATATTCAAATGCTATGATTATTTTTCCTATCAAATTAGACAGCTAATTATTGAATATGACAGCATAGACAGAATAATGATGGATAATCATCAGCAACAGCGGCAGCAGACGCTCGTGCGAGTCCCGGCGAACAGCTGATCAGCGCGCAGGTCAGCAGCGCCGCGGCCCGCCTCCGTCAGCAGGCTACCAGTGTTCCTACCTCCACCAGTAGGAGCTGAAGGATGGAGGCGCTAATCCCCATTATAAACAAACTTCAGGATGTGTTTAATACCGTGGGGGCGGACTCACTGCAGCTGCCGCAGATCGTGGTGGTTGGTTCCCAGGTATGTAGCGGCTGTGGTGTGTGTGATTGCTTTTCAAATGTGTGGCTGCTTTCTTCCAGGGAAAGGCCGTGGCTTCGAATTACTGGGGTGGGGGGTGGCCAGACTCTTACATCTTTTCTCAAACAAAGATGTATGATAAAGTCGTGTAGCGTTGCCTTAGCATATCATCTCGTCTATATTTTTGCCTCTCGGTTGCATCATACTAATCCCTAAATGTCACTTTCGGCAACACGTAATTAGATAATTTTCACGGTAGTTTAGTTTGTAGAACCACACCTGTCTCGGTACTGTACATGAAAATGTAATTTTTTTATTATCATATATATATATATATATATATTTTTTTTTTTACCAAAAAGCATTAATGCAACAATGCATTTTAATTGATAGACTTACCCATTAGCATTGACGTCTTTCCAGTGAGTTGATGGTCATTATTGTTACAAAACCTTGTGTAACGGAATATCCCTCATAATAACATATCATAATTTCGTAATTAACATGAAACATACTGTTATATATGCCTCACAACAATATCGTAACTGGTACATAGCAATGTAGCCATTTTAAGATAAAGTTTTGGTAAATTTGCAGAATAGCTGCTTCTTACCGATCCGCTTAATTCTGGGGTTATGAACAGTTTATGTACCCTAGTTGATGGTCGTATCAAGCAAATTTGGCGGTTGACTCCACAAAGCTCACAATTACACGTTGAAAGTCAGCACACTGCGGCAAAATTCTGAAATTTACTGAAATTTGTGATTAATCATCCCAAACAATTTTAAGTTGTGTACATTTTATAATTTTGGGCAGTTGATAATTAAATCACATTATGATGAACTGAGACAAGAAAAATTATTCATAAATTCTAATGGGTATCATGATCTCTTTTATTCTTTCCATTATCTAAAACGTGCATTTGAAGATGTTAAATGTTTATAGTATATATTTGCTGAAAGGTTAATGCTTTATAGAGTGCAGGGAAGAGCAGTGTGCTTGAGAGCCTGGTGGGGCGATCCTTCTTGCCCCGCGGTACTGGCATTGTGACACGACGGCCGCTTGTGCTGCAGTTGGTCTACACTACATCAGAGGACAATCAACACCGCTCGGCTGAGACAGGTATGTTTTCAGTCTTCCTCTGTACTACCTCTTTGAGAAGATTGCCTCTAGCATAAGAACATCCTTGATACTTGTGATGTTTATGTAGCTTACCGTCAGTGTACTATTGAAGTTTCCTGATTTATTTGGTTCTCTTAATTTATTAATTTGTGTTTATATTCTACAAGGTATACAAAAGTAAGACAATGCAAAGGACATACAGTACAGTTACTAAGTTAGATGTTACTTACATTGATTTAGCTTATATTCTGCTTATTATATGTTATATTGTTCTGACACTGCCAGATACGCCTATTTTGCTTGACTAGATCCCAGACAGTAGTAAAAAATAGTAAAGGTTCTTTGGGTGTTAACATTTGAAGGCTCAGCAATGGTGATTTTATTACTCTCTCTCTCTCTCTCTCTCTCTCTCTCTCTCTCTCTCTCTCTCTCTCTCTCTCTCTAACTGGGCAAGACAGAAACAAATTAAGTTCTCTTTCATTGTCATATGCTGTCTGCCCGTATCAGGGAATGGATGGAAGGTGCAAGGTGGGCAGATGTGATCTTGCTGTTTGATAGTTGTGTGTGTGTTTGTAGACCAAAATGAAAGTGCACCAAACTCCAATGTGTGAAAGGTTAAAGTGTACAAAAATGTTAAAGTTTTCATATTTTCCTTTTCTTTTCTTCATACATATACTTGCATATTTATTTTGTACTATAGGTTTGAGGTTGGGTATCTAATATGATTTTGTTTGTGGTTTGGGTATTGAGTTCCTTGCAGTGGCATCTTTATCAACTTCTTATAGTGGTTAAGTATTCGTCTTGCTCAAATTTATGCTGGCTTTTAGATATTATTTATCTTAGCTACATGCAGGAATACGTATTGATAAATTGTAACTCGGGAATTGGTAATGATCACACTGCATGTACAATGACTGAGCTGTAGGTCAGCAGATCATGCAGTGGGGCTTGACTGCCCTGATGCATTGTGTCCCCCTCATCCTCCCCCTCGCAAGAAAAAGCAATCCAGCATATCCTCTGAATACTGCTGCAAGTCAGGTAATGCGAACATATCAAAGTAATGTACAATGTTTTTGCCTCTTTGACCAATTTTTGTGACGTACTGATATCCGACTGATATGGTTGCCTCTACTGAAAATGCTCTTGATTGCTGACATTGATTTTTGGCAAACTACTTTAAAGTGAGGTGCTGTCGTGCTGAAAAGTTCACTTCTTAGTGTTTTCACTACTTTTTTGAGAAAATGTATTTTTTTCCAAGTGTAGGAGAAGTAAACCTCATGTGTGTAGTTTGTTGTCAGGGTTTTTGAGATCTGCCCAGCTTATGAGATTCTATTTCAATTTAAATGTCATGGTGGTTTAGTATTGCACTTCTTGACTTATGAGAGATACTAAGTTCAAATCGTGAATCGGATGTAGTTTATCTTTTTTCACACTAGTTGCTGCTTCACTTGATAATGAAGATGCACAGGACATAGGCCAATGAGTTATCGTCTTACTTTTTGAACCAGGTTTGGGAGGCCAGCAGTCCTACTCTCTTGTGTATGTATGTTTTGAGTTTGAATGTGTTTGTGTTTCTTCCTAAGAGTTTGTAAGTCTTTATGGTGCACCATAAGGAAAAACAAAACCAAGTAAGAAGAAAGAGAAAGTGAAACATTGATTGCCATCAGTTTTTAAAATAACACTTCAATAGTTCCATACAAATATTTCTCTATCTTCATTGCTGCAAAGGGAAATAGCCGAAACGTGGATTTAAAATTAGTATCAAACAGTTCTCTAGAGTTTTATACATTCAATGAACAATGTTGCTTACACAGTGTATTGTAATGTTATTATGTATTGAAAAGAGGCATTGGATGGAATTATATAAAGCACACCCTCCTGCACGAGATATTTTTGTGCCTGAATCATTGGGAGGAGTTAAACAGTGGGTGTGAGGGAACGAGCCAGCCCATCCCCTGAGAGAGAGAGAGAAATAGAGGTGGTGGTTGTTTGTAATAATGAATGCTCTTTACTTTAACATCACTCAGTTCTCAGAGCTTTGCTTTTTTGTCTTTCTCTAACAATATCTGAAACTTATCCTTAAGTTTGTAGTCATTTTCTCACCAGATAGTTTTGTACCATTGCTCAGTTCTATGTTTGCTTTTATCCATCCATATTTTCATCAGTTATACTTCTAATGTTTTCTTGATTTTATTGCGTGAATGTGTGTATGAATTTTTCCTTCATCATACCTCATCTCACATTAATCATACAGCACTGTACTGGCATGGCAATATCAGTAGACATCATCCGAGGGCATGAAAAAAATTATGCTGCTCTACTAATGCATTACTAAATGCACAGTGATGCCTTCAGCAGTGTGTGCTGGTGACATAAACTGATGCTAGAGATACTGTTAAATTTTTGTTGGCTATTCTCTGGAGTATATGCTCCATAAGTAGTGTGTGTGCAGAAATGACAATACAGATCTATGCAAGTGAAATATGAGATTGCAAAAATGTAGGTTTAGAACTGGTTGTTTGGGAAGTACTTGTTATGTGAGTAGAACAATTGTTGAATGCAATGAAGGTGTGTTTAAAGGATTTGTTATGGCTATCATATTGCGGGGTTACATATAACATACAGAAAGAAATTCAAATTTAAGAAAGATACATAAGAAAGACTGAATATTGTGGAAAGAAGGCTTTTTGTGAAAGAATTACTGGGATGAAAGAGAGAGAGAGAGATGACAAACATCAAAATAAGCTTATTGTGTGGGAGTAAAGAGATTAGTGCCATGACTCATGTGAAGGAGTTGCAAGAAGCAGCTGTCAGATTAGATAATGTCATGTTTTGTGTGGTGCAATATCCAAACCAATAAAATGGTGGAAATAAATTTGATTCATTCTTGTTCAGCAGTAATTTGATGTTCATCATTTGAATAAATTTGAATTTTGATTCTGACCTCGTCTTATCTGGTCTACCAAACAAAATTTATGGCATGACTAATAATATAGTACAAACTTTTCATCACGATAGCACATACAGCTTTGTTCTTGTTTGGTGTTTTATTAACCTTAAACCAGGAATGTGTGTAGATACTGAGACGTCTAGAGATTGTCAAATTTATCTGGCTTTTCTGCAAGTTGGACTTCACTCTTTTACTGTCTATTGTTTTGCTAAACTACTATTTCATAGTGAACATGTCCAATGCTGTAACCTCAATAATCATACCTGATGATATTGCTCCCTCAAACCACTCTACCTAATAATATGTTTAGTATTTTGTGATCTTTTAACAAATTTTGTATTTGCAGTCGTCAAGCATTATAATAGAATTAAGGTGTGACAAGTTTAAAGACATTTCATATCAGGCAACTGTGTTTGGTGACCACTAATGAGTGATGTATGTGTCAGAATATGTCTAGGAAGTATGAAATTCTTATACATATCTGAATGAGTGGCTTAAGCTTAATATTTTTGTAACATTGAAAATTTCACACATTCTCTTGAAAGTGAAAGTGTAAGGAATGGGTGTTGATGAAGCAGTGTTGTCTTGTTTTTATAATAGTAACTACTTACATCAAAGTGGACACAGTTGCATCCTTTGAGAGGTGACATACATGTAATTCTCTCTCTCTCTCTCTCTCTCTCTCTCTCTCTCTCTCTCTCTCTCTCTCTCTCTCTCTCTCTCTCTCTCTCTCTCTCTCTACAAATTAATCAGAGGAGCAAGTAGTGACTAGATGGGAAGGTGAAAGCAATGGAAGTGTATAGACAACTGCAACATAATAGCAGATCAATTAAATTGGTGAAAATCACACAGAAAGTGTGGCTACATTAAGATGAAGAATACAGTGTTTGTAAAAGCAAATGGATGTAAGTGAAGTGAAATTTTACTAATAAGAGGGGAATGTTACTTGGAAGATAGAAGGGTAAGTTAGATTAGAGACCTTTTACATAGAATTTGTACATGGAAATATTTGATGTTTATTTCAGGCACCTTGGATTTGGAAGAATGGGCTCAGTTCCTTCACATAAAAGACAAAGTCTTCATTGACTTTACCGAAGTTCGGAAAGAAATTGAGCGTGAAACAAGCCGAGTGGCTGGAGACAACAAGGGAATATGCAGCGAGCCAATTCGTCTCAAGATCTACTCAAATAAAGTTGTCAATTTAACTGTGGTGGACTTGCCAGGATTAACAAAGGCAAGTATTTACATCATGTGTGTGTTACCTTAGTTTACTTAGCTGGACAAAATACTATTACTACTAAGTGTTTTTATAGATCCTTTTGTATCTAGTAAAATTATTGAAAATGCACTGCGTATGTTATGTTCAGTGGATGTCTGTGAAGAGGATTTTAATTTGGTCTGTATTACTGTTACTGCATTGCTCGTGCTGTTATCTGCCATTATTAGTTTGCATTATATTGAATTTGTGTGTGGAAATAATGCTGTTCTCTATTGTACAGGTGCCAGTTGGGGACCAGCCTGAGGATATAGAATTGCAGATCCGTGACCTCCTACTCTATTACATCAGCAACCCAAACTCCATCATTCTGGCTGTGTCCTCTGCCAACATGGACATGGCAACCTCAGAGAGCCTCAAGATGGCCAAGGAGGTGGACCCTGATGGCCGACGGACACTGGCAGTCATCACCAAGTTGGATCTGATGGACGCTGGTGAGTGCTTGTTTGTGCTGAGCCTTGGCTGGTCTCTACCTGTGTCTGGCTGTGTTCTAGTTCTCAGGATACTTACCTATACTTCAATTTTGGATGAGTTTTTTGGGGTAGTGGCATCTCAGTGGGCTTTTTTTCACTCTTTTTAATTGGCTTGTCTACTCTTCATTTACACCTTGACAGCAGCACAAAATTTTCTACATAGTTATTGAAGGATCCTCAACCTTCAGTAAATCAGCTTGAATTGTGCTTGCTGTGGTGCCTGGGTATATACTGTAAAGTTAACCCCAGCAATCCACATTACCCGTCACTTGCTGGTCACATCTTGCTGTACAATTGATCAATGACTGAAGTGTGAAAGAAGTCACCTTTACTTAGATCACTTTTCTTTTTATTATATTACTGATTTATTTTCAACTCTCTCTCTCTCTCTCTCTCTCTCTCTCTCTCTCTCTCTCTCTCTCTTTCATTCTTCTTTTAATAGGAACTGATGCAATTGATATCCTGTGTGGTCGAGTCATTCCTGTGAAATTGGGAATCATTGGAGTGGTGAACAGGTCCCAGCAAGACATCATTGACAGCAAGGTAAGGCAGCTGTGTAAGCTCACCATCTTCTTGATAAGATAAATGACAGAGGTGGAAAATATAGCCCGACGTGTTATTTTGATGTCTATATATCCAGTCAAATTATATTACATGTACTTATTACTTTTCATGTGTAGTCAGTCTCTCTCTCTCTCTCTCTCTCTCTCTCTCTCTCTCTCTCTCTCTCTCTCTCTCTCTCTCTCTCTCTCTCTCTCTCTCTCTCTCTCTCTCATAAAGTAGCATTGTCTACTAATCTGTTAACAAATTATTTTAGATATTAAATCTGTTGATGGTTTCTTTCTCAGTCCATTAAGGAGTCACTGGCAGATGAGGCAGCATTTCTACAACGAAGATACCCCACCCTGGCTAACCGTAATGGCACACCTTACTTGGCCAAGACTCTCAATAGACTCCTCATGCATCACATTCGAGACTGCCTCCCAGAACTTAAGGTCTGTATTTGTTATGCATTTCCTATAATGAAAATTTTGGTTCAGATTTATGCATTGAATGGTTGAGTTCTATTTATTTAATACCATTTAGATACATATATGTAAAACACAAAACACATCCTAGTGCAAAAGCTGATGTTTGGAAAGAGAATTTTCAAAGAAATAATGAATGATTGTGAATGGATTAGCAAGTAAATATAGTTCTTCAGGGTGATAAATAGTCCTGAAAACCAATATTCCCTTTCAGCATGTATGTTTCCTTCATATCAGACTAAAGTTTTAATTAAAGTACATAGTTTTATAGCTGCCTACGTTGTGCAAAACCTGAAATAAGGGGTAACCTGGTAAAACTACTTGCTGAGAAGCACAAAATAGAGATTGTATATGCATTGTTATTGTCAGAACATTTCAGCATGAAGTTGCATTGCATTATGAAAGGTTTTAACTTCATATCTATCTCAGCCAATAACACAGTGGTTGTTGTATGTATATGATACAAAACTTTACCATACTTACATTATGCTTATCAATTTTTTAGTAATTAGCCTTGTCTATTATTTTAAACCAGAGTTGATAGCACTATTTTTTTATCTCAATTTAGACATAATCCATCCACAGCTTGTCTCTTGATCAGCTTGAGTATTTCAAGTGTGAGGATGTTGAATTTGATTGTTGCAGACACGAGTGACTATGATGATGTCCCAGTTCCAATCCCTGCTGAGCAGCTATGGGGACGATGTACAAGACAAGGCACAGACTCTCCTTCAGATCATCACCAAGTTCAATGCTGCTTACTGCCAGACCATTGAAGGCACTGCCAGAAATATTGAAACCACAGAACTGTAAGTGTAATCTAATGAATCAGTTAGTTACTTATTATCTTGATGTTTGAAGTGGGCCACTCCAAAGACAGACTTTCCTAAATTTTCTTGCATTCTGTACAAACATGGTGAAAAAGCTCATCTTCTTAGAGATGCCATAATTTCTCCCGTAAAAACTAAAAACTAGCATTGTAGTGCCTTCCCCTGTGAAATAATTAATTAGATTTCAAGGCAGAGTCATAACTTAACTGGAAATGTTTAGCACAGTCCACACAAACCTGTGAGAAATGTCCTAGATTTCATTAATTGTATGGCTTCGGCAGATATTTGCAGGCTAGTTGGTTTCTGGTTGTTAGATGGGTGTGCTTGTTTTAATAAGTGCCATAATCATCAGACTGCACTGTGATGCACTTGTTTAAATGATTCACCAGATGTGGTGGCGCCCGGATTTGCTACATTTTCCATGAGACATTTGGTCGCACACTGGACTGCATTCACCCCCTTGCTGGCTTGACACAGATGGATATTCTCACAGCCATACGTAATGCCACAGGACCGAGACCAGCCCTGTTTGTACCTGAGGTAAAGCTTCTTTTTTTATGGATTTGAAAAATGATCTAACAACAATTACTCAGGCTTTCTTGAATGATATTGATTTCTTTTGGTTCTCCTCAGGTGTCCTTTGAACTACTGGTGAAGAGACAGATCCGAAGATTAGAAGAGCCATCTCTCCGGTGTGTTGAGCTTGTTCACGAGGAAATGCAGAGAATCATCCAGTTTTGTGGAACTGAGGTAAGTGGGAGTGTGAATTAAATGTGGAAAAAGAAAAGAAGTTTTGGTTTATACTGAAGGTTATCTTGTCTACATAAGTTGTCATTTACGTTTATAACAAGGATAGTGTTTTGTAGCCTCTATTCTCTCTCTCTCTCTCTCTCTCTCCCCAAAATTATAGCGAGGTGAAAAGTCCGACATTAACATACATGTATACATTTCTGTACTTTGTCTTAATTTTTTTGTTGCAAGAATCTTCTGAAAGGTAAACCAAACCCAATATAAAAACTTTAACACATGCCCATACTACATCTTCAGGTTCAGCAGGAGATGTTGCGCTTCCCCAAGCTGCATGAGAAGATTGTGGATGTGGTCACTCAGCTTCTGAGGAGACGCTTGCCACCCACCAATGATATGGTACAGTGATGTTCTTTATCTTTTTGCTTTTATATACAAGTTTGTAAAATTTTGTGAGTTTGTGTTCGTTCTTTATTTTCAAAATTGTGTGAGCTTCTGTTGGTTCTTTATTTTATTTTTGTAAAAGGCTCAGTAGGGGATTATTGTAAGTGTGAATTGACCAAAAAGTATGCCAAATATGAACATGTTTGATCTGACTGTTTTTAACATTAACACTGGACTCATGATGCACTTTCTTTTGAACCCCTCCTGGACCTCACATAGAAAGTGGATAATCCTCTAGGCCACCTGGCTGGAGGCTCCTTGCTAAGCATAGGGGGTTAGTACAAGCTCATCTGTCTTGATCAGCTTTGAAAATACATAGTCAACATTTGCAGTGTTGTGTGGGGAGCAAGTACAGTACATACTCCAAATAGTAAAACATGTCCAGTTTTAAGAAAAGGAGTACGTAGTTGTTTTTCCTTACAATTATTATTACTTTTTTTTTCCTTTCATAATTCTTATATTTGATGGTTTAAAGGTATTTTTTTAGTACACAAAGATTGCTTGTGTAGGCATCATTAATAGGTTTATAATGTAAAAACTGTTTTTCAACAACATATTTGCATGATAGGCCTGTCACCTAAGGCAAAATTATTTCAGATATCCACATTTTTTTTGCTATTATCATGTATATTATTGCATGTTATGTACCTTTTTTATATTAATTTTGCTGTAGGATAAAAAATTGAGATACACTAGGTTTCAATGAATGACCTCAGCAGACTTCATGGTTGTGCTGGTGCATGTGATTGGAGCACCTACTGCTTCTGTACAAGATGCAGTAGTCTTAGGAGTAACCAATAGGATTTATTTTAACTCCTGTCCTGGCAGTCTTAGTTTTTCAATCTGTATATTCAATCTGTATATTTTGACAATCTGTCTGCGTCTGCCTTACATTGTCTTCTCATTGTAGCCACTAGGTGTGGTCAGGCATCACATTGGCTTGTTACAGTACTTATGTTCTCTCTGAGTATATTTTACCTACTGTACCTTACCTCATCTGCTTAATCACTAAAGAACATGGGTCTGAAGATATGGGGAAAATAGCAGTAAATACTTATACCTGGACTTTTAACAAAGCTTTATTTGGGTGAGATTAGTGGGACTGATATTTCTCCTCTCAGAGAATGATTGCGGCCAACCATGCTACACTTTCTCAACTTCCCAAAAGCCCCCTCAAAGTCTGGTATCTCTGCTGTACTTGCATTAATTCCAGAAATACCATTTTGTGTCACTGAGACTAGAAACATTTTCTTGCATGTTTAAGAAGTATTCATAGAATGGTAAATACATATTAGATTTCTATTAACTAGTATCTCATTGTACATTGATTCTGTACTCCTCAGATAATGTGAATAATTAGAAATTATCCATTACTCATAAAAATAAAGACCATTATTTCTAGACAAAGAAAACTTGTTATTCAAATACGAGCTCCATGAGTGGCAACAAGTTCCAAGAATAATGGCAAACTGGATAATTACTGCGAATGTTTAACCAAATTATGAATCACTTTTTTGTTTATGGTTCACTAAATTGTTTGATTGCATTCATCTACACAGGTTGAAAACTTGGTGGCTATTGAGTTAGCATACATCAACACCAAACACCCAGACTTCCAAAGCAATGCCTCACTGGTATCGTCACTGCTGGGAGAGGAAGAGAAGGCACGCTCCATTCCTGTCCGGCGCAGTCACGGCAATGCACCCTCGACGTATGAGCAAGAAATAAGGGAGCAGTCCAAGGTGAGGAGAGTCTTATTATCTCAGGGTGCATCTATAACATAGAAAAGAGAATATCATGTCAAAAACTTGCTTCAACTTTCTCCCAGACCCAGAGTTTGCAGAACATCCAGCGGTACGTGGGAGATCAGCCCATTCCCCGACCTATGGCACTGGAAGGCCACCCATCACAACCCACAAACAAAGACCAAGCCAACACCCAGAACTGGTTTTCATCCCTGATAGCTGGACCCCGAGCAGAGCATGCAGAACCCAGTAAAGAACAGTCCCATGAGAACTCTCCCAACATGACTCCAACTCATCAGGTTAGGTCACTGACATCCTATTTCCATGTTTTGGTATTTTGATTCACATTTGGTTGCAATCAAATCCCATTGCAAATGCATAATAAGTCATTCCAGTTTTGACAGCATATTAACTCATTCTAATATTAACTGTGTGATTATTAGAATTTCAGTAATGATTTATTTATCTGTTTTAAATTCATTCTCAACAAATTGATTAATTCTAAAACTCTTGTGTGCTGGTATGTGTGGGATCCTAGCTTTTGGCTGTGTCAGCATATGAAGCTTTCACTAATCCTTCTGAAGGTGTAGAGGTTTGTTATCTTCCATCAGATAGTGATTTGTATTAGTCTAAGTTGGAACCCAGAGTATTATGGACTGAAAGAGATGCACCCCATTAGCTGAAATTGGCTTTGATTTGCATTATGATTTTTTGTGCATTATACCATTGTCTCTTATGGTGGTGATGGCTTCCACTCCAATTACTTAGCAGGTCTAACATGAAATTGCTCAAGGGGAAAGTCTGACATTTTCTCATCCTGAAACATTTGTAGTTGGATGTGATTCCTGACCATTAACATTATCTTGGTGACAAGAAGACAGACATTTGTACGTACTTTAACAGTACGTTCATAGTATAATGATTTATCACGGGCTGTTTTTATTTTTCTGCCTGGCTCATGTAGAGGAAAGACTTTTGCAGAAAACTCTTCCTATTCACTCCTCTTGCAGTGGGAAAAGAAAAGAATCAAAATACTCTAGCATATTTTTTTCAATCAGAAATAATGTATTGTTAATATTGCTGTGTTCTATTATTTTATAATACTATAACTATTTAGCTTTTGTTCAGTAGATATGACAATCTCTGTTTCTTATCTTACTGAATCTATTTCTTTTACATGTTTGAATAATGTGTCATAGTATGCCTTGTTGGTAAAGCTTCTCTTGCTGCATCACTGCTCATGTATGAAGTTCTTTATCAAGCCCTGCATTTATTAACCTTTCTTTCAGTGCAGGTTGTAACAGGTATGAATTCTTGAATTTTTAGTGAATTCATCTTCCTTATGCTGGAGATGTCATAAGATGTAGAATTAACACTAATTTTTCTTTATACAAGATAATACCTTTATGGTTTAATGCATCTTGCCATCAGCTAAACAATAGCATTTACCTACTTGATTTAGTCTACACCATACCAGCAGTAATACGTAAAAACATTCAAGACAGTCCAACACTGGGCAAAATTTAATGAACAATGAGCTAGAGCAATGAGTATATGTGGGTTTCTTAATTTAACTGTTGATTTTGGACTCCCCAAGTGCTACTCATTGAGGAGTGACAATTGAGTCTTTTCAACTCCTCAATGCATGAAGATTTAAAGATGTACCTATATTTACACATTTATATATATTGCTTAATATAGGAAATTATCATTCTAACAACAACAACATTGATGATAAAATTTTGTCCTAGTTTCATGACCACCACTACACCTACATTACATGTAAGAGTTCTATAGATGTTCAGTGATATATTCCAGTATAGAATGAATAACGAATTACAGCAATCACTATACATTTTTCCTTATCTTGCCCAGTCATCATAGGATGCTGGGCAATGTTATGACACCACAGACTTTGCTACAGATCATAGAGGGAAGGTTGTAAGCACTATGGCTAGATGATATAGTCAAATTCCAAGCTAATAAAATAGAGTAGGTCTTAATCATACAAGCCCTGCAGGATAAATTAGTAACTTAAGTGACTGCTACATGATTGACACCATGCAGGATTGATATTACAAAGTGTAGTTGCTGCTTGACAGATTTAAGGAATAGGAATTTGAACAATCATTCTTGTGTTGTGGAAACACTGTAAGAAGTATATTGCTGTATAGTTATTTCTTCATAGATAATGGTAGCAAGATTTTAATAAGGTATATTTCTTTGTCTCTTTATACCTCAAGACAACTGACATTACTCACTGCACATCAGACAATAGTGTCCGTGAAGATGTCTGTAAACTTGTTCCCTGGCACATGTTAGCCACTTGTATTATTGTTCATTGAATTCAGCCCAGTGGTCTTGGTCTTCATCATTGGCTCAGTAATGAGATTCATAGAAAAAATGTGTTCATGAACCCTGCCAGTGACTGCTGTAGTAGTAAAAGAATGTGAAAATTTAGTTTTAGAAAACATTAAATTGAAAATATCTATGATCCCAAAATGTCATGTTAATTCTGATTTTGGCCTCAGTGATATTAAAGACACTCCTGGCTACTGTAGGGGAACTGACCTATAGATGCATGATATGCTCTTGGTTACATCAGAGTATTAAAGCTTTGAATGCTTTGTAGTTACCAGATGATATTTGCAAACATTACTTTTGTGATAAACATTCATTTTTACCTCACATGATTCTAAATACAGATGTACAGCATATGAACTTCACTGCTTGGTAGCTTGAGAGTTGATGCAGCTTTAGCTGAAATCATAAACATTGAGCATAAACAAAGCTTTGCTTCGTGCTTACACCTGGTGCAAAGAAATATGATTTCAACAGCATAAGAAATGTTAAACATTTTTTACAATTTTTTTCGTGCTCCTAAGTTTATCTGTTTAAGACTTACAAGCTAAAGAAGATCAAGCCTTTCACCACAACGTAGACTCTCTCTCTCTCTCTCTCTCTCTCTCTCTCTCTCTCTCTCTCTCTCTCTCTCTCTCTCTCTCTCTCTCTCTCTCTCTCCCTCCCATGATGTCATTCTAATATCTCTTTCAGCATAATCAGACAGACACTTGTGACTTGTGGTTGTTAGAAAACTAAGAATAAAGTGTATAGGGTAAATAGGAAAGAGGCAGAACCATTTTCAAGCCATAGAATTACTTAAGAGGAAGCACATCAAGTTCAGAAGGAATGTGAGCCCTTATTATTGATGAGTTTTTTCTGTTTTTGTTAGCAAACGTGAATATTTTAAGACTCATATTAATTTGCCTTTTTTCTTTACAATATCTTTTATGCTATTGGTTATTAGATTCATCTTTTTCTTTAGTTTTAGGCATGAACTACAAATGCAAGGTGAAGAAAGATGCAGGAGGTGGATATTGATTATTAATTATTGTGGGAGTAACACCATCAGGTGATGGTGAATGATGGGAGTAACACCTTGCCATGACAGTAGTGAAGTGTGGGGCAGCATATTGATGGCACTAAACATTCTCAAAAAATATATATGTTCGTAAAATTCAAATTGCATTAGAGTTGTACTGTTGTATTGTAGCTACATATAGTATGAAAATTAAGGGAAATTATGAAAACAGCATAGTGCAAATAATATTACATACTCCAAAAACAATAAAGTGAATAACTTCAAGGAATAGTGATGGAAGGCAGGGGCGTGTTTTCATTTACTAAAATTCATTTACTATAGCAGTACTTTGTATGTACTTTGGACATTGGCTATATCCGTCTGCACTTTTGCCACTTTAACCTGGGATGGACCATTAATAGCATGAAGCACCCTGGGGGATTCACATGTCAAGGACTAGGAGGTGGCATGCTGGCAGCACTGCATGGCCTATAATTATGTGTTGCCAAGTGTAGTGGAAGACATACGGCATCATTCTTCCATCTCCAAATCAAAAACCATTTACTAAGCCATGCAGTCCTATGTGAAATATTGTAGTTTTAGATAAGTTAAAGCAAATAATGAAAGTATCAGCGAGAGAGAGAAAGAATAGAATGATCGCCATGTGGGTGTTGGGTTTAAAACATGACTTCATTGTAGGACACGTGCAGCCAACGCCCAAAGTATCAAGTTAGTCTGATTTGACTGGTAGAATTTCCCCCACCAATCTCAACTTCTATATATGTATTTGCTTTGCTTTATTCTATCAGCCTCTCTATCACAGACACCACTTTGCATTTTTGGCAAAGAACTATAAGTATAAAATAGGTATATACATATTTCAGGTCTAACCAAATTATTTTTAAGTCTTGAAAATTGTATAAGCTTACTCTTCAAAATATGATGGGATTATATTTTAAGAATGTTGAACTTCCTGCAGGTTCATTTCCTTTAAGAAAGGTGGTGACGTGATTATGCTGGAATCTGCACAGGAAACGTTTTGGCTTCACTGATCATGAGGTTGATTGATTATAGTCAATGATATCAAGGCTTCTACTGTACATACCAAGCTGATTGCTATCTGGCTAACTAGAATGCAGTTGAAAAGTCATAAAGGTGCTACTAGCTTGGCATTGTAGAGGCTTCTGCTTACTAGTTCTTTCCTCCCTTCCTCTCCCTCATCTTCCCTGTGTGGGTGTGGTGTACAATGGCAGGCAGAGAAGTTGCCACAGCTGCCCCCACCACCAGCTGAGGGTGGCATCCTGTCCCCACAGAAGCCGGTCAACCTGCTGCCTGAGGTGCCCATGCAGCAGTCACGCAAGCTCACCGAGAGGGAGACCAAGGATTGTGAAGTCATAGGTGAGTCTCAGAGCAACATAGATCATAAATGCATTGGAAAGTGAAATAAGGTAGTTATAATGAAGATTTTAACTGCAGAGTAAGCAAGTAATAAAAATTCATGGATTAATATTTTGCTAGATACTATTATGATGGTTTTGTAAATGACTATTGTAATCATAGTGAATGGGATGAATACAAAATAAGGGTGACAATTGTACCTCCACAGAACGCCTCATCAAGTCCTACTTCTACATAGTTCGAAAGAGCATTCAGGATAAAGTGCCTAAAGCAGTAATGCACTTCTTGGTGAACCATGTGAAGGACAACCTGCAGTCAGAGTTGGTAAAACACCTCTACCGCACTGAGGAGATTGACACCTTCCTCTCAGAGTCACCAGAGATTGCCCAGCGCAGGAAGGAGGCAGCCGAGATGCTCAAGGTAGGGATTCTTTGTGTTACTCTAGTCATGTTAGGCTAGCTATGCCTTGATTAAAAATACACCAATGAATCAATACATTGTCTTTAATATTGGATTTACTAATCATTATGTGGAATAGGGAAGAACACAGTAGTCCATCAGACTGCCAGTGTTGTGCAGGTCATCTTCAAGTATCAAGTAATTTTCATATTTTCAGGCATTGCAGCATGCTAATGTCATCATCGGTGAAATTCGGGAAACCCACATGTGGTAAAGGCACATTGCACACAGCCTTCTCTGCTCCTTGTCAGGCATCTGTGTTACACAGCACAGGAATATTCTTATAGAACATCCCAGATGAATTAGTGTACGGTATATCTGATAGTCATTGAGATTTTATGTATTTGTTTATTTCTCGCACTATTCATTCTTAGGTGGAGAGCATTTTATAACTTGAATTAGAGGATTCTTTTAATTTGCTTTATGGAAATGAGAAGTAAAGTTCTTTTCCTAGATCTCATGTGTTAATCTTTATGCAAAACTACAGGTGTGAGTTTTACCATGATTCGTTTTAGAAACCCTGCTAACGCATTTAAGTTTGAGGCATAAGAAGATAACCAAATCAGTCAAACAAAGACTTCTACGTACAACTTACTCACTTATTTCACGTGACTGCAGAACTACTACTTAATCCATAATACTGTTAAGTAACTCACTCGCCCAAGTAATGTTTAGGCAATCCTGTATCTTGATTCTTGTAAGTGCTGATGGTATATATTCCTGCATACATGTACATATTGGTCATATTTTTATGCACTTTGACTTTTGTCTCGAGAACTGTGTAAATAGTAGATTAATTTCCCATTTGTTAAATTATTTAAGTACTAAGAACAAAAGAATATTATTACCAGGAACCATAAGTGAAAGAACTGACATCCTCACCTGTAGCCACCCATGATATTAGCAGCCCCTCAAGAACTATTTAGGTCTGGTGGTTTGAAGTCTGAAGCAATAGGTAAAATGCAGAAAACAGCAGATGATTGCTTGGTTGAGGGAAATTGACACAGGAACTATAAGGATTGATTAAGGGGATTTATATTTATGTATGCATGTCTGTATGTATGCAAGGTTGTATGGTAGTGGTTATTTTTAAGAATATTTTTTAGATCACAACAGTTTTCTTCAGTCAAGCCATCAGTCAGCTAATTCCACATACATATTTAGACGGGCTCGTTGTGGATATAGATAGTTGAAATAAACCTTGATGTTTTCAGAGTCTAAAGTTGAATATATGATTAAAGTTTAAGGATGTACCTTTATAATATTGGTGTTTTTCTTTAGTGACGTAAAAGTGTATTCAATATGCCACCAACAGTGCTCAGGGGTGCATAGGGGTGACATGGTTCCAATGCAATGAACAAAGTCTTCTCCAAAAATGTAAAATAATCATGAAAGTGAAGACTCTTTTTAGTTCACTCTTCCCTGAGCTTCATCAAGTGCATGAAGCTACACAACTCTTCACTGTATAAAATAAAGGCTTCATTTCATAGAGTGTTTTGACCTAACATTTGTCAACAATGAATATAAAGTGTGAGGGTTGATATTAATGCTTTCAGAATCATTCACTTTTCTATTTATTTTTTCTGTATTTTCAGCATTATTGAGAATGACAACACTTGTTTGCTTGAAATGGTTGATATATCATTTAGATATCACAGCTTAATGATTTGTCCTGAAGGAAACATGTAGATGTATGTATACTACTTTGCTTGACAGGTAACAGCAAATAAGCAAAAATCAGCCCAGGTTTGTCATTTTATGAGACATGAATGAGATTAATTTTGATTACTAACAAGTTATGTTTATGTTCTACTTTCATCTATTACAGATCACTGAAAAGATCTCAAATATCGTAGATTTTGTTTGTTTGTTGGATATAACAAAACCTTCAGGGATGAAGTACATATTGTTATATCATATACAATATAATGGAAATCAGTGTTATTCAGTGGAATCTCAGAAGAGGTCTGCACTACACTGGCTGCAGGACTGGAATGGAAGTAGAACCAGGTTCTTTGAAAAAGATGCTTCCGTGACCAAGTGTGTAGATGACCCAGCCATGTGGTTGTTCAGCGATGTTGTGCCGAATTGCTTCTGGGTGACACCACATCAAAGAAAGAGCAGCAAAATATCCAGGTATTTATATAGTTTTATGTATTTATCAACATTTTTAAAAATTTGATCACTATTGCTTCATATGTTGTAATCTGACTTTCCTTACGGAGTCTCTGAGATTTTGATGAAATTTTCACTGTTGCCTTAGACATATCTGGCACAAAAGTTTGATTTCCAACCTACCCTCCTATGGCTTCTGTCCTTCTCTCTGCAACTTTGTCAAGTTTACTCTCTACTATTCTATTGCTGCTGTGGTTGACAGCTACTGTTCTGAATCTGTTAACAGTGGTTTTTCTCAGGGATCTGTCTTGCCACCCACTCTCTTTCTATTATTCATCAATGATTTTATAAACAAAACTTTTGTCCCCAAAAATTCAATTCTTTCATCTATGAATTTGACACAATCATCCAGACAACTATCCCCTTTTCTATGTTGAATATCCTCAAGCTGTCTTTTACTGATAATGTAAACTGGAAACTTCACATCAGCTTCTATGAAATTAGGCATTCGAGTCATCACCAGCTTTTCTCAACCACCATACAACTTTAACTCTGTTCAGGGGCCTTATCTGTCATTGTATAGAGCATGCTTCACATGTATGGGGATGGGCTCCACTCATATAGCTCTTTTAGACAGGGTGAAATCAAAAGCTTACCACACTGTGAGGTAGAAGGGGAACCATGTTCCTACAGCTACTCCTGTCTGGCCAGCTGACACTCCTTGACATCCAGAGGGCTGTGGTGAGACAGGTGAAGACTCAAGGTAAACTGTTTGCCATGTTCATACCTGCCATTCTATGATGCTAATGTTTTGTAAGACTTTACTGGGATAACCTATGAACTATGTTTGGTACAGTTTTGTCTAGAGACATTTATATTATAACCTTTGCCAATTTAATTTAGTATCATAATGCAGTACATATTTTCTCTATTTTTAAAGCAAGATATAAATTAAATTGAAACCTGGTTTCATTTTCAGAGAATGGATTGGTTCAAATCATCAAACATTGGCCAAGTAAAGCACAAAACATCCATCTGCAAGGATCACATTGAAATAAACATGAAGCACATTCAGGACAAGTTGTGAAGAACATACTCCTGGTCCCTGCAGGTAAGAGACTAAAAGCACCTGTTGTACGTGGCACCACAAGGAAGTGTACAGGATTGCTGCACTTGCACTCAAAAAATTTCATTTTAAGATTTTTAGATTACAAATTGTGTTGGTCACTATAGTGCCCACCAAAAAAAATCAATACATGTGAAACACGATAAAAATCTATACATGCAAATTTCCGTATAGAAGACACTGTTGTTCGTGCTGTAAGAGAAAGGGGCAGAGGTAGCAGTGGCTTGGTAGGCTACCATTCAGTGACCATTCAGAGCTCCATGAGGAAAGATTACCTGCACCTTGATCCTTTCTCCTGTGGCAGGAACAACGGTGTCTTCTATAGGGAAATTTTCCTGTATAAATTTTCACATGCATAATTTTTATGTGGGCAAGGTACATTGAATAATTCACAAATATGTGCTACTTTTGATAAAGAAGGATTTGGTTCAAACAATATTTCTTTCTGTAGATCAGAGATAGTAACATTCATACAGTGATGGAGGAAATGAAAAGAAAAATTAATTTTATTTTTATTCATTTTAGACTAATATGCACCATGGAAATAGAATAAAACTGATTGTGCTTCATGACAATGTACTATTGGATATCTTCCAATATATAGACTCTGTTCAGTGCTGCAAGTAAACATTCTGTGACAAAGAAGCACAATAAAATTTACACGCCATAACAAAAGATTCATAACAGTTTGATTTTTAAAATGTGGACAAAATAGATTGGGATCTTTTTAAGGCTAGCTGTTTTGCTCCATGCAATTATTTTTTTTCTTTTTTGTTAATGTTAGATTGTTACCAATTTTAGTATTTGTTAACTACTTGCAATAATATGCTTACTTCACTACAAAACTGACCATTACCATAGACAGTACAGACTTAAATAAACACAGGAATAACAGGCATAGTAGCTACAATGGAATGTTATGAACACAATACAGGATACAAACAAGTCAAAACAAAACATTTTTGTAAATGTCATTTTACATGTCAAGCTAAAATAAGTTATCATGACAACTTGTGCCCTTATTCCTATAGTTCACTAAAAATCAACTGGCAATAATTCCTTTTTAAACATTGGAAAAGCAGGTACCATGAAATAAACATTACTTAATGTTTTTAGCAACAAAATAGATATTTTAATACATGTATTAACAGTACAATAACTTATCAACGAATAAGTTATTGCGTGTCCAAAAGGAATGAACATAAATGATCCCCCACAGTAAAAGTTCCAACTTTGGATTTTTAATATGTAAGTACACAATCTAATCAAATACGTACTGCGTCTCATTTTCAAAACCCCTGTAAAGAATAATCAGCATACAGAGACTTTCATCCTTACATATGTACCTCATCAAAAACTTATTTGTCCTGTTTTATGTGCATTTGTTTATATATATATATATATATATATATATATATATATATATATATATATATATATATATATATATATATATATATGATATAAACATATGCACAAGTTACAGAACTTGTCATAATATTTTACATTATACTTATGACAGGTAAAATAACTTGGATGGTAAGGGATGTAAAGCTTGATTTATGACACTTTTGCAGAGGACCATCCCCAGTACCCTTTCGGTCCAAAGTTCTTTCCATAGCAAGCTGTCAAAAGGAAAAAACAGATATGTTTCAGCAAAAAATGTAGATGTAATACCTAATTTTTTAAATAGAAGAACCTAGACTGTATCTAATAGGTTTCATCAGGTTTTACTACAAGTTTTTGATTGCCACCATTGTGGTAGTGTAGTTAACATGTTCACTTCATACCCAGAAAGCAAATCCCAAGACAGATGAAAAAAATTACAATTTTGTACGTGAATTATGAAAAATATTCAGTTTGACAGCCATCTGATGAAACTGAATTTGATTGATCTACTCTCTTTCCAGATGTCCAATTCCTGAAAGAAAACATCTACACTAGTCTAGATCTTCCTCCTGGATAGATACTCACGATTGCAGTAAATGTCCTGCTCTCGCTCCCGAACAGAGTTGGAATCAAGACACTTGTGACATTCACGACAGTTGAAGCAAGCCTTGTGCCAAGCTCCCCCAGCAGCCATCTTACGTTCAGCCATAAATACTTGTTTTGCTGTAAGTTAAGTTATTTGCATGATTTGATTGAATTATTCAACATCTATCTTTAGACAAAATTTCCTAATGCAGTATTTTTCCTTCTCATTACAGGGTAGCTGACATTTACTGACAATAAGGCTCCAGCATGTAATAGTTCTTACTGCCCACTGATGCAGGGTTAGTGCACTCAGCATATTAAAGTTTATGCATTTTAATCTAAAGGGCCTCATATACAGTCGGCGCCAAAATCGTGTGGCAATACCTATGACGAATTATCAAGGACCTCCTGTACCCACCTAAGGAAAACAACAATGTTATTGGCGCGCTAGCACCTGGTAGAGTGGGCGGTGCGTAAATCCCACACAAAGGAAGGGGTCATTAGTTGCCCACTGTGTCTCATGGTGAATGCTTTGATGTTTTTTAATTACGCAGCCAACATGGTTTTTCTGCTACAACTTCCTGTGGTCTTCTGTGCACTGTGGGATAATGCCACGAGGTCCAGAGCTAACAAAGGAGCAAATTGCAGCAATATCATCACTGTGTGGCAGGAAAGTGCAACAAGGATATTTCGATCCGGCATAGCACTACGCAGTGTCCAGAGATGGACAAAGAAATGTAAAGATGCAGAAGGTGATGATCTGCCACTCCAAGTCAAGAGGGCTGGGCTACCTACGAAGACGTCTAAGAGGACTCTTAAGGTGCTTCTGCGACAGGTGAAAGCTGAACCTAGAATCACAGCAAAGGAACTAAAGGAAAAGAACCCTCAACTCCTGCAACAGGTGTCTGTTAGAACAATCCAACGCCGCCTCAAGGATGACCTCTGCTATGAGCATCGGGCGCCACAACGTAAACCCACTCTCACGGAGAATCAGAGGCATAAACGTGTGCAGTTTTGTAGGAAATATCTGAAATCATTCATTCAGCATCTGTCAGCAATACTGAGATTACATATCTTGTTTTTGCCGATGATGCAGTAATCTTTACTGAGTCACTGGAGGTTCTGGTAGTGGCTCTGAGTCTAGAGGGTCTGTCCATGTGTGTGTGGTGAGGACATTGAGATCTTGGAAAACTTCATATACCTTGGTAGTGATGGTTGGTCGAGCCTGTAAGTCCTATAGCGGATTGGCTTAGCCTACATCATTATGGACTTACTCAACACTGAGTATTTGGCATTGTCGGTATCTTTGCAGGTGAAGGTTCGGATCTTCAGGTTGCTGCTGGTTATTGACTTAGCAGACAAACCTAGACTGTTCAGGTCTCTAGTGTTTCAGCAGATAGCTGTAGATCCACATCAACAGTAAATGGACAAGCACCAAGCTCATGTCAAACCAACACTTTCCTTTACTTTCTAAAAATTTACGATCTTTATAAAACACTTAAGTGAGAACGTGCATGTACGACATCTGGTAATGCCTATTACTTGCCTCTTATCACAGGGAAGAGAAGAAACACACGAGTACTTACAACATCTGACACAGTAGTCCGCTCCACCCCACTTAGGCCGCACTGGCTTAGTTGTTGGAGCAGGTTCCTTCAAAGGAGCGATGTAAGCCTCCATGGTGGCTGGAATGTTGGATCTTGGAGGGCCATTCTGTAACATTACAGAGCTATGTAACATTGACCTTGTTATATGACAGCATGTACAGTGCCTACCATTGGAAAATTGCAAAACAGTTCAAGCTCCCTAACACAGAGCAGCCCAAGCTTAGGTGCATAACTTGTGTCTGGCCAAGCTAATGAGAAGGGTTTGTGAGTTTTTTGCTTCCACATGTCCTTTTCCCTCTGCACTAAGTTGCCATCATATATTATGGCTTAGGGACAGTATGGACAAAAGGGAATTTCACCCATAAGGATCCTGTACAAAGTAGAGAAACCTACACTTGATATAGCCAGAATTGTTGGTGTGCTGGAAAAACCTGCATAGACTAAACAATTTTATGATGGCAGAGAGGCAGCAATACCACACTATAAATGTTATAAGGTAGCAAATGAATGCCCATTCACTCTCTTGCCAGGACGAACTTGGTACTTTAGCTGTGCCGCTTCTTTGCCATAACAAAACTGTTTGATCCATTGCTGCACAGGTCTTTAATTCACACCAACAATTCTAACTACATCTTTTATAGGTTTCTCTATTTTGTACAGGCATATCATGGATGAAATTTCCTTGCTAAAGTTCCTTACCCTATTACCACTAGCTCACAAAATATGAAGGCTACAGATAGATGGAAATAGACAGTGACACTGGAACTTGAAGCTAATAAAAAATGGTTTTTATATTAATCAACTTACTGTGAACTACCTAGTTAGGGAGTGGCTCATGGTGATCTACTCAATATTCAATAGTGTTTAAAAATGTACTGAGTATTCTGAAAATACATTGTTGAGCTAAATATATTTCACACATCCTTATACTTTGAAAATATTCTTGTATATTGCAACTAGAATTACTTGTTGGTAGGTTCTAGCAAACATTAATGTTCTTAAATATAATATTTGAATTAAATAAGGATCTGAATGGATGAAATGAGTTAAAAGATACTAATGTAGAGGGAAACTCATCTCACTAAAAAGATATGGAACAATGGAAATGAATTAAACATAATAAAAAGAAATTAAGTGATGCAGTAAGACCAGATGGCAAGTCAGTGTTTAAATAGGTAGTATAGGAAGAAACTGAAGGCACTTCAGTTTAATAAGATTGGGATTGACTTGCAGACCTGATATTTGCTTCCATCATCCATGGAGAGTACGCCAGCCCCGACTCCATAGCCATAACCCTTGGGTCCAAACAGGCGGCCATAGCAGCTCTTGCAGTACATCTCTTCATCATGTTCAGTGAAGGTGCTACTGTCCAACAACTTGTTGCAGTTAGCTGAAGTGGTAACATATACATTAGTAGACATTATTGATTAACTTGGATACATTGATAGTCAGCCGTCTCCATAAGAAAGTGCAATACTGTGCTGCTTCTACTATCTTTAAAATCAATGCAATACATAAACATGTAATTTTGAAAACTTCAAATGACACTGACAAATTGAAGTAACAAAATCACTAAATTTGATCTGAAGTACCTACTTACCTTTCATGAGTAACATGCAATGATAGGAAACCTTTACATTTGTATAATGAAATGATAAACACTTCAAAATACGTAGAAGGAAAATTTACATTATTTTGCAGTGGTTGATCAGCACTGGTCATGTTTCTCCCTAAAGTATTGTTACCAGATAAACTAAAGGTGGAGCCTACACTACTGGACAGAGCCTATTAGGCTCAGGCCTCAGTCAGCCCTTATTGGGCATGGTCTGCTTGTCGTGCAGTACACTTCTCCATGTGACTTGAGAGGCAGCTTGGTCTGGCAGTTTAGATCATTCCCTGCTCTTGATATTGTTTCCATGACCACTCCTTACCCTCACAGTTATGATATTGGAGCAGGACATGCCATATGGTAACTTCATGCACCGAGTGTTCAAGGGATGATATCTGCTCCTCCAAAAATTTAAGCAAGCTCCAGCACACATTTACTAATTTTTGCGGTTTAATGTAATAAATAATTATAATTGTTATATCAGAGATAATTGGTTTTCACATAGTAGGTTCAACTAGACATAACACGGACTAACCACACTTGATGCACATCTTGTGGTAAGGTCGACCAAGGACAATCTTCTCCTCAGCAAAATACACTGCCTTCTGGCAGCGAGGACACTGTCCGGGCATCTTGGCTTATGAAGGAGTGTTGGAGTATCTGGGGAAGGCAGGTGACACTGATGACTCATGAATTGCAAAGTTTTTTCATTACATGGATCAGTTAATGATAATGGACACCTTGAAACAGATACTAACTGATGAAATAAGTATTGTCCCTGTTTGAGAGATTACCTCCTAATATGTATAAGCATTACCCATACAAATTATCAAAATGTTTAAAGCATCTAAGATGTACCAAAATCAGATTAGTAGAAATCCTGAACAAGTTTAACTAGTACTGTATGCACAATTCGCTAATGTTCAAAGACGAGAGGGTCAGTCAAACTGGATAAAAGATTAATGTGGAAATTTGAGGTTAGCTAATAAAAGAAGACTTTCATAGGTTTCTTTAACCTGTTAATAGCTACTCGAAGTAATCCTTCTCCATGGTAATAATTTTCGGTCTTCAAATAATGAAAATAAAAATATCCCAGCAATGAAAATTATTAAACTACCATTACTGCAATTACAACAAAGTCATTAATATTCATGCTGTGGCTTATAATAGATAAGCACTCGACAGTTATGTATACAATACCACCTTTAGACCCAAGAAAGGCACTAGGCGCGGAAACAGTATTGCAACTCTAACCTTATACAAACACGTTTCGGTTGCACCAATCCAATAAGCAGCATCGAGGGTTCCAACGATGAAACTCTGCATTTCCCAAGAGATTAAAGAGTAATTCTTCTACTAAGGATAACTACCTATCTCCCTTCCTTGAGACTCCTGGTTAAGAGAAAGCACCATTTCCACCAGACAGCTTACTGCCTACCTCCCTTGAGAAACAATCGCTAAGAGAGTGAGTGAGTTTATTTATTTTCCATCAGAAAATTGCCGTGAGCTGGAATCAAAACTCTGCAAGCTTAACAATGTATGTCAGAGCTGCCTAGGCCTTCAACAATATACCATGGCGTAATATAATCAGCCCACATGTACTGCGTAATACCACACCACCCACACCGTTACTACCACCAACAACAATGGACAAGCAAGTGGCCCGTTTCCGGTTTCATCCACAAATTAAGCCATACAAAGCTGACCCACTTCTGCCGCCCCTCCCCTCGCCAACTTAGTGAGTGTGGTTTGACGCCATCAGCGTGACAACTGACAACACCAAGAATGAAGGATTGCCTCTCAACATACCTACCAGCTAGCTAGCTCTCTCTCTCTCTCTCTCTCTCTCTCTCTCTCTCTCTCCCCTTTTAAGAGTGTGTGTGTGTGTGTGTGTCCAGGTAGGCAAGGAAGAAAGTGTGGGTGGTAGTAGAAGGGGTGTTCATTTACCAAGAGTAAATATGTGTGGTCACAGTAACACGGAGAGGGGGGGCTGTTGTAAGATGAGGGGGCAAGGGAGAGGATGGAGGAAGGGAGCAGCCCTCAGGTACACGATAACCTGTTCCTCCATCACAGGCGAGGGAACACTGGAAGAGAAAGAGGGAGGGGGGGGGGGGAAGAGGAAGGAGTGGTAAGGATAACTTTACTCCTCTACTACCATAATGCACACACACACAGCCAATGGTACGCACTGAATGAAGAAGTTATTTATTCGAAGGACATTCACAACTTCAAAGATAAATATAACAAACGAATCTAACTCCATCCCATATAAAACAGTAAGATAAGAAGACACAAACCCAAATAAAACACTGGAAAAACATTAATTTCTAAGATTTCGCAACACAACAGGCCACAGTAAATAGGTTGGAAAGGAAGTCGTGACAACCCGCATGATGAGAACCCTCGCTCTTGCCAACTGCGGGTGTGGCAAGGAGTGCGGTGTGGGATGTGGGTATGGGAATGGGATAGTCCAGATGGAACCAGCAGGGAGGGCAAGAGGCTGTGGCGGTGGTGCTGGTGTGTGTGTGTGTGTGTGAAGGGGGGGGGGGGAAAGGTTGAGGCGGTCAGCGGCAGGCAGGGGAACCCACTGTCAATAGAGTGGGAAGTAGAAGAAACGAGAGGAAAGGAACGTCTAGCTGGTTGGGAGAGTTGGAAGGAATGGTTGTGAAAATTAACGGTATGACATCACTGCGCGCCCACAACGGAACACACAGAGATGACGGACAATATTTTGTGGTTCTGAGGTCCGTATTTTGTAATGGTACGCTCTCATGACTATTTTGTAAAACTATGGAGATAATCATCCGCGGTTCCACCAACACTTAGCCTCTTATTAATATAAATCTTGTAATTAATCACTAAAACCGTGAAAAGTACCCTGAAACTACAGTAGTTTCATTTAAAGCAAGCTGAGAGAGATGCACTTCAAAATGTGATTATAACTACTCTATTCCCACCTATTTTTCTTTGATACTGTGTTTGCTGCCTTTGCTGTCCCCAAGGCTGTTCACAAATTGGACAGCCAAGGTTATGAGGGAGACTGAAACTGACTTCGAGATGAGCCTGGATACGAGTAACTGTCAGCTGCACAAGTCTTGGTAAAACGCGTTAAGTGGCTCACCTTCCGCCGGTGTGTTGGTGGGGACCGCGTGGGAGAACCTCCCGCCCTCAACAAACAATGACTTCACACTGACATCACCTTCCTCACACACACACACACACACACACACACACACACACACACGAAACATGTCGTCATTTCTACTTCCCTTCATCATAATTATTTTGGGATCACCTCTGACATTAATTTAGCTTACCCTCGTTTTATCTCACCTAGCGTAACTTAATGGTCTTGTGTAACCCATCCTGAAAAAAATAAGGTTACTGCTTAATGTTAGGTTCTAATATACGTTCACATCTTCATATTTTCTTTCTTAAATGACAATGCACATCAGCTAGCCGAGTTTTTTTTCTTTCTTTCTTTCTTTTTTTTTTACGTTTATCTACAGTGAAATCAACATACGCCCTCCTGTTGTTTTGTATATTAACTAACCAATGAATGCACAATCCTGTTCAAGTCAATTATCAGTAAGATTAAAAATGCGGTGGAAGAACCAGTCTTGAAAAGAATTAGACTGATCACAGTTCAAATGATCATAGAGCACGTACTGTAAATGGAACATCACCGCCACGGTTATATATATTAAAAATTTGGGATCATGAAATTAAGAGGCGTAAAGACATTTTATCTAGTGAGATTTTGTGAATATATTACAACGGCATCAATTACGAAGGCAACGATACCAATAGTTAATAGTGTGTGTGAACTACTACTATTACGTATAGTTGATAGTGAACAGCTGCGTGAGGATATAGAGCTGCACATCACGTATACACAAGCAATCTGTTCAGTATTCACTCAAAGCAGCAGTCCAGGTGATGGCGGGAATAGGACCTTCACTGACTGGTTAAGGACGCAACTCATGCTATTCCTAACGCTTCATTCTATCATCAGGAAAATTTCAAAGGCCACAGATCATACACCGTGTTTCGTGTGTACCTTTCCCACTTATAATAATTGTCAAAGTCACTAGAGCAATGGAAACACTGCTATAACCACAATATAATTTAGACTTGAGCAATTAACGTGGCGAGTCAACACGAATGAACCAACATGAACCAATTCGATTCGATTCGCTTGGTGTGATTATTTCCCTTCAAAATTACAATAACTTTAACTAATTATCAGTGGAAGTAGTAGAGATCAGACGCAAAGACGTTTAGGAAAGCGGTAGTGTCTTTTAAGAGGAAGAGTTTATGCGTTGTATCACAAATTACGCGACAACGAACATCCTTTCCCTCAAAACACACACGCGTAAAAAAAAGGCTATCATTACAGCCATTGTACTACGCGGTGGGCGGAAAACAATACTCCTAATACAGAGTCACGCCCCGAGACGACCTCTGCAGAACAATAGCACCTGTGGAAAGGGAAGGAAGGAAAGAATCAGGGAGGTAGGGAGCCCACCCCCCACTTTCATTCTCTCTCTCTCTCTCTCTCTCTCTCTCTCTCTCTCTCTCTCTCTCTCTCTCTCTCTCTCTCTCTCTCTCCTCTCTCTCTCTCTCTCTCTCAACACACCTGTGTCCTGGTGTTGGGAAAAAATATGCACCACCACCAAGAACAATAACAACGTCAAAAAGAAGTGTCGGAGGTGAGGGAATACCGTGAAAAATGTTAGGTTTGTAATGTGACCGTGAGAAATATTTATAATGGGAGCTAATGGAGGTATTATTATCTAAGGAGCCATTTCCTGGGAAAAACCTTGTGGGGATTAAAATTTGCTATGATTACTAGAAATTAACAGTGGATGTGGTTACTTGTGCATTGTATGTATATATGCGATAGGTAAAAGGTTTATTTGATAACTTAATCTAGAAGAAATTAAAGGAACAGTAGATGAGGGAACAAGCAAAAGGCGTGAGAAATTACGTAGAAACAAATAAATCCTAAGGTTCTTTTTATATGTTGAAGAAATGGAGAAAAGGATCAAGAAAAGGGTGTCAAAATAACGGAGATAAGATAGTTTCCTGCATATTGTAAGTGGAACGCAAGGTTAAGTCGATTTGCCCTCTGGGATGGGAAAAATAGTGGTAAGGTAGCGGATGAGAATGGTGAGAGGGCGAAAATGCTGAGATGGTGAGAATGAAGCTTCAAAATTTGGGTTCGTACTTCCAAACGTTTCGTATCTAATCTCAATTGCTTCGAACCGACTCCTCCTTACCGTTTTAAAAGTTACTGTATTCATGATTCCACAATTTTCAAGTGTTCTCACGATTCTACGGTTTTCAAGCTAGTTTTTTCTTTTTTTATGAAAACAAAATGCGTCTATGAAGGTGGACCTTAAGGGGAGAGTGGAGGTGACGGCCAAGGTGAGAACATGAACTTCAGTGGCAGAAAAAACACAATAGACAAGAAAATCACAGCAGCAAGAACACCTGCGCAGCCAAGCGTTGTACGTACATGCAAGTATTCCCACGATATTAAGCAGGTTATTGTTGTGCTAACCTCGTGTCTGTATACATCACCAAATGAAAATCTGCCACTAGAAAATAATAAAAATCACAAATATTTCCCACGCCGTAAAAATTTTTGTATGGTCACCATGTTACTTTCCCTTACTTGTATGAGTGTATATTGTACGACATTGCTTGACCAAGCAGATCACACACCAGCAGGCCACAGTAAATCACTACTGCTTCACAAGTGGCGGTGCTGATGGCAGGGATGCGTCGCACCATCACCAGGCCAGCTCGTAACTCACACAGGCGTGTCGGTGGACGGCTTAATAGTTTGTGCAAAGAAAAGTAGGACGCCAAACGTAATGACTGACAATTCCATTGTGGTGGGAAAATGAAGTGCGGGGAAAAAGCAATGATAGCACAACTGGCATAGTGCTGACCGAGCCTCCTCCACCCACACGCAGCGGTCCAGTGCAGCACTACCAAGCCCAAACACTGTCACCGCCACACCAATCAGTGGGCGTGGAGCCAGCCAGGCACAGCATGACCCGCTGTGACCCCGCGCCGCCGTGCGGAGCGAGGCACTGTCAGGATTTCCTCTTTATACACTTTGCTCATACGTAAACAATTTATTCATGTTTCTTCCCCAAGATTCCTGAGGCCATAATGCCCTTTCTTTAATGTTTGAGGTTTCTGGTTCTTGCCAATATTTCTTCCAATAAGACAACCCTGCACGACGCCACCACGACACCCAAGCCTCGCTACGCACCGACAGGCCAGACAAGGTCCGTGACAGGCCAATCCCATGCCATTTGACTGTAGAGTAGGATTTCCGTCCCCCCCCCCCCCTCTCTCTCTCTCTCTCTCTCTAGAAGAACCACAAGCCTTCTTTGGAATCTCGTCACAGGCGAGTGCAGAGGCTGCACGGCGGGATGAAATCAGTGAGAAACAGAGGTTGATAAATTGTAAAATGCGAGGTGACACAGGAAGGAAACAATAACTGACCACCTGAAAAAGGTTAATATAATTATCACACCAGAATTCCTTGACACACCAACAACTTTTGTTCTACAAACTTAACTGTTTGAAGAGAAGTAGCATTTTTTTAAAATTCACATGCCTATGTAAACAATACTACTACTACTACTAGTAGTAGTAGTAGTAGTAGTAGTAACAACAACAGCCAGCTCCACCACCACCCAGTGTCAGCGCACATAATTATCAAAATGCCAACACATCGGAAGCTCAACGGACGCGCATAAGGCCCCTCACGCTCCAATAAATCATTACGCCACACCATTCTGTATTGCGTTATGATCACACTCATAATTGTAACCCAAAGGCACATTTTCCCCCTCTCCTCTCCCCCTCTCACTATCTTCTTTCCTTTTGTAAGTAACATTTATAAAGGATCGAGACAAACATTATAAGAGTGTAGCAGTATTTCTGTTGCAAGACTCAAAACCTTCTCTTTACACGTACTGCAAACTTTCTATGTATAGCAACTTCTCACCTAGTTGCTATGTATGAGTCTGACGCCTCAACTAAAGTGTGAGCGTGTGTGTGACCAGGATGTGTCGGGAGATAAGAGGAGGGCCTGGCTGGGGTGGGCTTGTCGAGCTACCACATGGCCAGCAGACGCCCTGAAGAGGCCCCATGTGGTCCGCGGCACTCGGCAACACGTAGGGAGAGAGATTACCTCGCGCCACGTGGCCTGTATTCGGGAAAGCTTTGCTGTCTCACCATGGCTATTTTCAAAGGCCACAAAAATGACAAGCCGGTTTCTCAAGTGTGTTTTTCCGGTTAAAAATATTAGTTGTTAATTTGTCTGTCAGTAGAGCCATAAAGGAACGTTTCGAGAGGAGTAATTTCAAGTAAAGGCTTCTGCAGGATGTGGGGGTGCAGCGCGTAAGTCACCAGTCACCGGCAAGGAGGCTAAGGAGTGTACTATACTACAAATAAAAATAAATAAATAAATAAAATTGGTTCCTAGTTTGATAATGATCGAATCTTTCCTACTACTATCCTACTAGTAATATTAGTCAGACACTCTCTCTCTCTCTCTCTCTCTCTCTCTCTCTCTCTCTCTCTCTCTCTCTCGTAAAATAATTGAACAACAAATTTTGCATCTACTACATTCGCTAAATCTATACCGCCCAATACAAGACGACGTAACACTACTCTCAAAAATGGCATCTTACATTAAATTTTCAACTGGGTGATTTATCGGGGGTTTACCGTTATTCTAGAGATAATCTATCAAGAACTTTGTATCACTACGACAGAGAAACACCCTTGAGAACCCAATTATCTTCGTAGCCTTCGAAAATGATCTAACAAAGCTATTAAAAATAAAAGACCATCTCTTCAACACATCAATTTGGCATTCAGGGCTCTGAGATGTCCTACTTACGTGACTGTCAATCTGAGTCTATCATGCTTGTGCGCTATTGATTCTCTCTCTCTCTCTCTCTCTCTCTCTCTCTCTCTCTCTCTCTCTCTCTCTCTCTCTCTCTCTCTCTCTCTCTCTCTCTCTCTCTCTCTCCATCTCTCTCTCTCTCTCTCTCTCTCTCCTCTACAATAATAATAATAAATAAATAAATAATATACCACCAGGTATTTAGAGAGAGAGAGAGAGAGAGAGAGAGAGAGAGAGAGAGAGAGAGAGAGAGAGAGAGAGAGAGAGAGAGAGAGAGAGAGAGAGAGAGAGAATTCACTTCCGTCGGGAAAACACAAACCAACAACTGAACCAAATAAACAAGCAAGCAAACATCTCTGAAAGCAAACAACGTCAACAAGTACAACATTCAAAACAACGGATGTTATAACGTACTCCTCCCTTCATCTGATACTTGCTTCCCTCTCGTTTCGTTTCTTCCCGCCTAACCCCCCCCCCCTTCCTCCCTAGTCCTTCCCACCCCCACAATAACCAACGGTCGATTTGTCAACCCCCTACCCTCTCCCTCACCATCTCGCCCATTACCGATCTTTATTTTCTCCTCTCCATTTCCCGTTACTCGCGCCTCCTTCCTCTCCCCTTCTCACTTTACCGCTTCATTGAGCTGACAGGAGGGGCGGCGCAGCGCACATGTGGTTTCTAACGTTCTGTAACGAATGTTTGTTTCTTGTTGTGCGAATCACGAATTCAATCACCAGTGTTCTTTGATAAATCCCAGCTAAAAGTGAAAATCTTGAGCACTTTCTTTTGAATTGTAGGGGTTACGATAACGAACGAAGTTACAAAAACTCTGCATAGAAAAAAGCTGAAATTGTGGAAATAATTATTTGAATATAACATGAATTCAAGAAGCTCATAAAACAAAGGATTTTATATGAAAAATTGATAGATACAATCTGGAAATGGAAATTATTAAAAGGATGCAGAA
>CM035199.1:13253494-13308494 GCA_020233015.1 Callinectes sapidus | reverse complement strand
CATTACACAGAAGCCTCACTCTAGTCAAGAAACCAAAGTGCAGTAAGACGTCGCAGCAGATGAACTACCCATCATACTATCAAACAGTAATTCCTCCGGGCCAATTATACCCAAAACCAGTTATCCTTGTAGGTATGTCGTCAGAACTGGCGAGCAATAGCTACCCCTGTTGCTCCAAGAGTGACCCTCTACAAATCTATCAGGCAAAAACTTCATACCTAGATGAGACAGTATTAAGCATTACAAACAGAGGCAAATTCTACACATCCAGCCATGGCGCTGCATCAAAATACAACAGCTGATGTTCCAATCGGGGTACTCGGTCTTTGCTCAGCATGTAATGTATGTTTACTATCATTCTCCTGTTGCTAGGCGTGTGCATCCCCTGGCCAGTATAGCAAACAGGTATGAGTGTCCACAACCTGAGGAAGGACGTGCAGCCCTCCGTCACAACTGTACGTGTTAATGCTCCCTCACCCAGGGGGCACAACATACAAGAGGACATCCCGCACTGCGCCGCGGGCGTAATAAACTTCACCGTCACCAAACTTTAATACTGGCGCTATAGTGAACAATTGTCAGAATCAGATATACTTCACCACTTCCCCTTCGGATGTCACTGAGAAGACATGCAAATTCCAGCTTGGATTCCTTTCTTCCTCTCCGTGTGTCTGGGGTCAGGGCTGGTGTGGCTGTTACTGAAGGTGCCCTACACACACACACACGTCAAGCCAGACATCCACACACCGCATCAGCATTGCATGTAGTGAACAGGGACTCGCTAAGATACAGTCACTAAATGACGTTCCAAAAGAACAAGCTACTAACCTCACGTGTGATGCACCTAAAGTGAAGACGACTTGTTGCGACGCGGGACGCCACACAACTGAAGCACTGAATACACTGCGCGCAGCGGCTGCCGCCGGTGCGGCCCTGCCTACCCCTCCTCCTCTACCACTACCAGTGTCCACCAAAGAAATCCTCTTGAATCCACCACTCATATACCTTACCTTACTGTTTCCCCTAGTTCCCATTGTATGTGTGAGATTGATTACTTAATGATGATAAACAAATCATCTAAGAAATTGGAATGAATTACATGTATATGAGTAGACTTCATACTATCTAACCATTTATTTAATTACTAAAAGAATAGTTTTTTTATGAATAATGATTAGCAAAACTTAAATCTTTCATGGATGCGTGTACTTAATGCACAAGGTAATTATAATCTTCCTATCCACCACACAACCAATAGGGGTCCTCTTCCCTTCCTCAGGTAGCGGAAGCTAATGAAAGCAGGCCATCTATCTCTGCACATCCGGGAGGGGAAGTGACCATTGACCAGCATCACGTCAATTCCCTGCGTGACGCCTCGGTTGCTGCCACTGATGTTGAACTAATGTACACCTTCCCTTCTAAAGCATTACTTTGTTTTAAAATAATTTTTGTATCTATCACCGGCAAAGGGCAACAAAAACAGCGATAAAAGAGCACACAGTGAAGAGTAAAAACACAAAAACTTGCTCACGAAGGCATTACACATTCTTGCCTCACATACACTGAACAGTTCTTGCAATATTCTTAAATGTCCATCCTCAATTTTCTCTTCCATACTCGTGCCTTATCTCTGTCCCAGAGATTGAATATTATAGATAATACTAACCATGACTTTACTCTTCACTTTCACTATCCCTCAGCATTCCATCTATAAAAACGGACTGATGGGTAACACTACTCATCTGCCAGTCTCTCTGCATAAAAAGTTGTTCTCATTGGAATTTCATTGATGGTTTTCCCTATTAGACTTACAACACCTCAAGGCTGTGAGGAGGAATTAGTCCTGAAGTCCATATTTCCAAAGGACTGCAAGGTAAGGCAAACATTTCTCCTGGGAGTAGCTATACAGTATGGCCATCAGCCTTAGGTAACTGTATCCAAAACAAAACAGGCCACACACCAATGGGTAATGGAAACATCACAGCTCAAAGGAAAAATGTAGATCAAGCATGCATCTAAGATTTCATTTCATTTGTGTTCCAAATTTCTTTTGTTGAAGATTCCTGTTTAGCATTTTTATGATACCATTGAAATTTTGTACAATTATCAATTATCAAGGCTTTTTCTCCTGCAGGATCAAAAATAGTTTTGAAAAAAGGGTCCACTGATATATATAGTCATCCAAATACAGTTAGGTTAATTAAAACCACAGGATAAAAGTCTTGAAACATACCTCTTGAAAGAGCAGAACTTTAGAAAGATGAAAATACAGAAGCAAGCAGGGAATTCCAGAGTTTACCAGAGAAAGGTATGAATGACTAAGAATGCCAATTAACTCTTAGGTTAGGGATAAGAGAATGGAGAGTCCTGTGCAGCAAGGCCACAGGAGAATAAGTATGATGTTAGCATGAAAAGCAGGTGGTATGAAAATAGCAGAATGTAGGCAAACTTCTAGCAAGACAGAAGGGCAGATTGATAGAAGTGAAAGGGTTTTGACTAGGCAAGGTGCAAGGATGGAGGCAGTTTCAGAAAACAATGGGAAGGACCCTATCAGGGACTATCAGTTCCTTCAGACACCTGTGTTTTAGTGAAGCAAAAAGAAAATGAGATTTAATAAAGGGAAGATGGTTTCTAGATTGACAATTAGATCTAATGATGCAGAAGTTAATAAAGAAAAGTTGAGAGGTGTCAAGATACCAGTAAAATAGTCTGACCTGGAGACATTTATAGATCCCTCTCCAGAAGATTACTCAAGTCATGCATAAATTGCACATTTCTTAAAAATCTTTGCTATTCAAAATGCTAAAAAAATGTTCTTGGGCAGTACAGCAGCTATACCACATCAAATGCCCCTCCTAGCATGTGAGCGAGTTACATACATACGTATATCAATATAAAACAAATCTGGAACAGGATTAATTACCCATTGCTCAAGACACAATTCCTGAATGGCACCTTCCTTGTCTTCCTCTTACATTACATGAAGGATGAATAACACTGTGTTACTAAGTGGTCTGTGTATTTAAAGATGATGTTTTGGCATGTGGGGCTTTGTTGACAGTAACATGTGATCTAGATGGCATATCAATTCTCAATACTCTAAATTTTGTTTCATGCTGTAATCAGTTAATTACTGTAGCAATTTATTTTTTTTTATTTGGAAAGCTTACTATGTGTTAAATTTTGAGCTTTGTATCTGTCAATCCCCTGCTCTCCTTGATAACATGAAGATATACATGGGACTCGATAACACACAACTAACCAGGACTCTAAAACAGTTTACCTGCAGTTCATTCCTTTTAAAAAACACACATGGAAAGGTTGTCTTTCATACCCTATAAAAATGTAAGAAATTAACTGCCATGTAATTCATTATTCATTTATGCACCAAAAACAAAACAATATAACAAACAGGCAAATATCCAGTCTCAGTTTGCTGCAGCCATCTCTTAAAAGTAACATAAAACTAAAAGGTTTATACTTTGGTGTCAAACACAAAAATGTAAGTGTAAACTTTTGCATCACTTTGCTCTTCCTTTCTCACAGAAATTAACTAAAAACAGTTGCCATTGTTTACTCAAAAGAATCATGATCTATTCATTTTCAATAATAGTACTTTAAAACTATGGTCAAATACCAAAGATACGAATTTTCACTAAAATCTTTGACAGCAATGCACTTTTTTTACTTAATTTGCTCTATTAAATGCTACAATGTTTTGCATCGCAAGCCTAGTTATTTCTTAACTTCAAAATCTGCAAACAGAAGAGGGACTTTATAATATAAAGTTCTTGCACAAATGGTAAAGACAAGTCCATCTGCACTGATCACTCAATGTAAGAATCCCAAGTCCTGGGGCACATAATTCCACTCAGGTTACCACTGATGCCATCAGTCTTCATGAAAATGGAACCTGTGCACTTTACAAGAAGCTGCAGCACAGTTGGTTGTGACATGTTGCTGTCTTGCCCCCACCAACAACTTGTTCGTGAAGGCCTCTGTTGAAAATTTTGTCATTAATATATTAAAAAACAATTTTACTGAACTCCTTCAAAGAGAATGATAAAATTCAAGTACACACAGGGAAATATCTTGAGAGAGAGAGAGAGAGAGAGAGAGAGAGAGAGAGAGAGAGAGAGAGAGAGAGAGAGAGAGAGAGAGAGAGAGAGAGAGAGAGTGGAGGGAGGGGGACCTACCATTAATAAATGCAAAAATATGACCTTAAAGATTTAATCTATATAAAAGACTGAAAATGGTTACTTTCATCTTATCTAAACATTTCATTGCCACTTAGATACTCATATCCAAGTCATTTTTGGCTACTCAGTGAACAAGTTTGTCACAGGTATCTCAACATCACCCTCATTTCTTCACAATCAGAGGTGCTGAACCCTCATTGATCAATAAATCTGTGGCGCACATATACATGCCAATCTCAGACACCTCACTCCCTCCATGAAAACCTCACAAGGGGCAGCAAATGACAGAACAAGCTCTACCTCTCATTATCAAAATATGTTCTCCTTTCTTGCTTGTCCAAGAATATGGCCTGGAAGTACACTACCTTTAGCCTCTAAGATGGTATGTTTTTGTTTCTAATATGAACACATTCATACAAAATTACTCATTGCAAAACACTGCACCATTTATTTAAAGAAACATGAAATCCTCACCACAAGGCAGATGAGTGACTACTCCAAATCTGGAAGATCATCGTCGTCAGAGTCTTCATCTTCTAAGTCATCCAAACTGGGTCGGCTGTCTCCACCACCGAGGCCTCCCATTTGACGCATCATCTGCAATCCAAACAATACAAGTGCTAAGTATCTGGAAAACATGACTTTTCACTGCAATAGAGAACAATTTCCAGCACTAAGAACAATGAAATCTTTATAAACATATTTAAGAAAAAAGGATAAAAACATTAGATCTTGCAGTATCTAGCCAATACAATGTTTGGAGATAGTTGTAGAAGAAGAAATGTCTTAAAGTAGCAAGTGACAGAAGAAAGTTGTGCCTAATGCCAGTGAAAGGATTAACAGAATATGCATAAGATTGGCAGCATTATTTCACAAGATCCCTTTTCTTTCTGTTCCTTCCATTGATGCCACTTAGCAATCTTTCTCCACATGTATGAATATATCACATTCCAGTACCTACCTCTTCAAGATCTTGATTTTGACCTTCTCCTTCATCTTCACTGTCATCTTCATCTTTCCATCTGCTAAAGTCAACTTTTAGCCAATGCTGTTTCACCTTCTGTTTAAGGAGATGTGGCCAGTACGGTCCCTCCTCCTTCTTTACCAAAATGAGTTCTATGTTACGATCACGAGGAAAGCTGCGACTTTTCTGCAAAGGTGATATATATGTTTATACCTTTACTGACCTATCTGCCTATTACTTCAATACATCAAAGTGAACATGAAAGAAGTATTTACTAAAGCCATTTAGTGAGAAGGTATGGACATTACTGTTACCTATGCTTTATACTGAGATAATAAATCACCCAATTAAAGTAATAAAAAATAGTTAATAACTATGTGTGTGTGTGTGTGCATCAGTGGGGTAACAAAACACAAAATATTCCTGGATTCTTAATGGTCTTAAGACACAACATACAAAAGAGAAGGACGAATGAGGTTCGTTAGTACACCAAAATAGTAGACAAAAGAAGCATATGACAGAGAGAGAGACAGAGAGAGAGAGAGAGAGAGAGAGAGAGAGAGAGAGAGAGAGAGAGAGAGAGAGAGAGAGAGAGAGAGAGAGAGAGAGAGAGAGAGAGAGAGAGAGAGTGGGGGAGGGGAGGGAGGTATCTGATGACCTACCCTCACCATTCACATCCCTTCCTCTCTGCCTTCCCTCCCCCCTGAATCCCTACAAGTTTGCAGAGGGCCTCTTATCACCTTCACCCACCGTCAATTTACACTCCATCCCACTGATTCTGCTTCCCTCTATCCCTACTCTCAATTCTCCCATTTTAGACACACTTTCAAACTCCTCCATCAGTTGTTTCAATCTTCAATATTCTTTACTGTAAAACTCCTCTATCAGTACTTTAAATCTCTTCCCTAGGATAATTATATAGCTTCATAATCTACCAAGGCAAGATACATAAATGGTTTCATACAATCTCACAACAAACATCCCTCACAGGAAAACAGAACAACAGGCATCTCTATTCAAATTCCACTCAATTACAGCTCACAAATCTGATCCATTCATTTCCATTACCAATCAATCTTCTCCAATCTCTCATTCTACAACCTATCAAAGTTCACTTTCTATTTGGCAGCAATTCAGACATCAAACAATGAAAATAAAAGAAAAATGAACGCTGAAGTCAATGCTTACATAACCTGGAGATTTAGTGAGATACTTTGCAATCATATTCCATGATTAGGAGTTAGTGAAATGAAGAAAATAGAATATATGAATGAAATTAATCAATAAATGAAAATAAAATAAATAAATAAAACCACATTTCCACTACTTTACTTACTTCTGTATCAATTTCCTTATAGAGATCATATGTATATTCGTAATCTTTCTTTTCTGTTCCTCCAGTACCCTTGAAATATATTTTGTCGTCTTCAAATTTAATGGTGGGACTTCTACAGTCTTCCAGGCAAATAGTGAGGAAAACAATATTTTTCCTCTGTGCCCATGTGACTGGAGGAGGAAGTGGCCTGAAAATGTACAGCAGGTTAAAACATGTAGCTAAAACATGAAAGCCTCATAAACTTAAAGAAGACTCAAGATACTGCTTAAATACATACATGTATCTCATATGATATACGTATATAAACAAAAAGCATTGAATATGGAGCCAGGCAATATGAAGCAAAATAAATCATGTCAAGACAAATTTAATGATAAAAATTTAACTTACTTAACTAAATACAATTAAGAATAAAGTAAAGATAAATCAATAGATAGATAAGAATAACTTGTATTAGATATTAAGCCAGATAAGAATGTAAAATATTTTATAAATGGTGAAGCAAGTTTTCTGGTAGCTTAATTAACCACTTAAATAAGGATAAAACAAACTAATAGATAAATAACAATTAATAAATGTAAATAAATATACTTCTCCAATGTTCCTTTTATTGTCACTTTATAGTATTCATGTTTCACACTATTAAAAGTCACCATCTCTTATAAACAAGTCATTATCTACTTGATCACCTTCTAACAAATAAACCCATAACTGCATATTCTCCAGTCCTTACTTTGCAGGCTATGAGAAAGGAAAGATGAAAATCTATGAGAACTTTAGATGATGAAACTTGCCAAGTCATGACTAGCAGGTGAAGTGGCAAGACAACTACACTCTACTGCATTGGTCAGGAATTCAATTGATCACATTAAGAAATAAGACAGAACTTATATCTAACTTCTTGGTGAGTAACAAAATTAATAAGTAGTAAGTCTGATGAAATGCAAGTTGTTGAAACTGTTGGAAGATGATAAGGTTTACTGTGAACTGGGAAGTAAGATGAGAAGCTTTGTGGGGAGTAAACTGGAAATGGCAGACACCTTACAGAAATTTAAGTCATCTATAACTCAAGCAGTGTAATATTGTTGCTGCTGCTTATGATGATGATGATGGTGGAGGTGGTGATGAAACTGTCAGACAGTGCACTGCATCAACAGATCACTAATGAACGACTAACTCCTATCAATGCAGAGTACCCTAAGCCTTTCCTCACGTGAGCCAGTATCAATGAAACAAAACAAAAAAAAACACGCCATGACTGTACCACGAGTCTCAGATATAAATAACAATGAACCACATCAAACTATGAAACCAAAACATCTATGATAACTCACATAATAAACGCCAAAAAACGAGAATTCACTTCACATAAGCTGCCAGCACCTCAGCCAGCACGTTATTGCCTATATTATAGGCCTGAGATCACCCGATATCTGACCACGGTAATGTCACATTCACATAAAAACCAAATACATGAACTAAACTACCACTATCAATTCATATTGGTAACAGCAACACTAAACCTAAGCTAAAACAGCAGGGACGAGAAATACAAACATCAACGTGTCTTGGTGGCAGTGAAGTGTTTACACGAGGCGGCCTGCTGAAGCCCACGCCTGCCACCGGTGCCTCTAAATACCCCAATTCCCGAGTCCCCGCAGCCTGCCACCACCACGCCCTGGCCTGCCGTCTCTACATCCCATCACATGACACCACACAATGGTACTCAGGATGCTACCTCCCTCAAAAAGAGGAGAAATACTCACTGTGTGCTGGACATGGTGTTGGCGTCTGGCGCGGCGCGGGGAAGGTAAATACTGCAGTGGCGGCCGGCAAAGGGGATCAGGGTGCGGCGGGGACTCCTCTACCTCACCCAAAATAGTCTCTGATTCTCCAAACATCCAGAAAATACAGCAGCATGTCCAACAGAATATCTCGGGTAGCGGTTATTTTTTTGTTTTTATTAAGATCTGTACTGCATCTTTGGCATGACGTATGTCCTGCGGCGGCGTTCAGATGGCTGTGGTAGGGTAAATGGTTGGAATGTCTGCAGAAATGAGGGATTCTGTTCATTGTGTTTTGATGCTCTTCTCTTCTGGTTTATTCTTTCCAAAACTAATTTCCGCCCCCTGTCTTGCAGCATTACTCTAGTTGTTATTGCATCAGACGGGACATGTATTGCGTGATGGTTGGACCAATGCGGTGTTATCTGATTTATGGATTGTGATGGTGGCGATTGTTTGCATCACCACCACTATCTTCAGAAACTTCTAGAATGTCCTCACAAAGTAGCGAATCGATAGATAATTCGGTGATAGCTCGCATTTTTCATCGACCTTATGCATTGCCGATACTTCTCCCTATGGCCTACGTATGTCCCAGTGTCATGCTACACGCGGGAACGCACATCTGTCCAACCGTAGAACTCTCAAAATCTGAATTACAGCGGATAGTTTCACGGATATTATTCCTCATCTAGCATCAGTAGCGGGGTGTATTAGTTTAGTAGTCCAGTATTCATTAACTTACCTCACCCAATTCACTGCGAGTACCAGTTTATCAAGCCTCACCATTGAAAGCCCAATAGATCTTTTCTGCTGTCTGCCTTTTAAGGAGCGGCGATTCTGCGGACTTGTGCTATTTTCTTTGTGTGTGTGTGTGTGTGCGTGTGAGATTACATGTCAAATTGAGATACCTTTTGTAGAGGCGTTGTATTGCTCGTTGTTTGGGAGACTGATGTCGTTATCTATAATCCAATGGAAGAAAAGGTCATGAGACTGTCCGTATGCATGTGTGTGAACGAGGGCTGATGCCCTTGCTCCCGACGCCTGCCCTGAATGGCCCGTGGAGGAAGGATTCGCTCACTCCAAGGAATGGTTCTGGTTAGAGGATTAGCGATGGCAGCAGAGGAAGCTGAGCGGTGACGATGAAGACGCTACAGCCGCCTGATCGGTCATTATTGTAGAGCCTTGAATGATGTCACGGTAAAATATTTGTAGTCGCTGCCAGGATCGCCGACGTCCTTTATATACTATAATAAATGTTTGCTGGTTCTCCACCCGGGATCTGAAGTCTGGCTACTATCAGGTGGAGATGAGAGGAAAGGACTGTATAGATTGACCACGTTTACTTTCGACCAGGGGCTGTGGCTTTTCTGAGTGATGACTTTGGCCTTTGCAATGCCCCATCTTAAAACTGTACCTCTTGAAAGCCATCGGGCCTCTGCGTGCAGAAGTCTCACGCACAAGACTTAAAAGGGTGTTGTTTTATAAATGTTGACATTAAGTTGTTTTGAATCATCCCAATAGTTTTTAAACCACAACTTCCATAGAAAAACCAGTGAGTTGACAGAGAGCACAGTCAGTGCAGGTTCCAGTGCATCTAATCCATGATAAACAATAATTTAAGATTTCAGGTGAGATGAGGTATGAACAATGTCTTGGCATGGTAATTATTTCTGGAAGTTTGGTAAATCTTACCAATTATATCTTATTCTCTGGTCTTTCCAGCCCCAACAAATTTGGGGACCTGTGGAGAATCGGAGGTGTGGGTGGAAGCTATATATGAGTGACGATCCACAGAAACCATCTCTTGGACACCTGCCACTTCGAGACATCCCTTTCAATTTTTCCCCATATAATTTCTTACAAATGAAGTTATTTACCAGTGCCGAGGCCATTTCTTTATCAGCTTTAATGATTATAATATAATTCGTTCTGCTGTTTCGCATTTAACCTGGTTTAAGTATTTAATCAATGAATGTAAACTGTAATATCTGTAAAACTATATCATACTTTAAATCACACACTTAAGGCAATGTTGCATTGCTTATCAACTTCTAACACTATTTCCATGCCAACTGGCTCCTGACTTCGATAATTGCATGCCTCTGCTCCTCCCATGACCTCACTGCACACGACTTTTTCTCACCATTACTCTGTCCACCTTTCTAAGGCAAGTCAACCAGCAGTCCTAATTATTCATACTTTTCTCTGCTCAATCTGGAACTCTCCCTGCTTCTGTATTATCAACTCATTTGAGAGGTTTCAAGACAATTATGTTCCCCCCCCCCCAAAAAAAAAAAAAAAAAAAGTCATGCTTCTAAGCTCAAAATCTTGTCACTGACAAGGATTATTATATAGTGAATGGTATCAGTAAGAACCCTAGTGGTAAAGGTATGGGGAGAAGCAACTGTTACAATATCACTGTTTTAAATTGATGTCAAACTAGTTTTAATACATACACTAGATAGTACAAAACAATAATTACTATGACTCCATCCATGAGGGATATTTTCTTAGACTCAAAGCACATGATTTCTACATTAATTGGAATTTCGAAAGCTAGTTGTCCATGACCATAAAAGCGTAACATGCAAGGAGATTATCACTTCCCTCTTACAGCCTGTTTGGTTTGAACAGAAAGCCAAGAGCTGTTTTATTACATACATGCTGTATACTCCCTCTTATCAACATTATGACTTAATGTAATTTCAAAGAACTTTAAAGAAATGTCTTCATTAATGTTATATGAAATACTCTACCAACAAGATTTGGAGTGCAAATATCAGTCAAGTTACAACAATGGAGAACAGATATAAATTACAATTGAAGTCAGGTAAACTTGATGCAGCTCTAGATTGTCGTTTTTTGTGGTTACATTCCAAAGAAATAGTACAGTAATTTCTTTACACCATGATACCATTGTAATAATAATAAAGAAGCCCAACTCACCACAGGTGATAATTTGGTGCAAACTCAAATGGGGCAGAATCAGAATGTATTTGAATAAGTATTACAGAAAACTCTTTCTTTCATTCACATATGCATCTAAATACACATTAAACATACACACAACAGCTTTTCCAATGCCAGTGATAAAAGGATACAGTATTCTAAATTTAAGACAAATGAAGTAAAGCAAATATTGCTTCCTGTACTGAAGCAACCATCCTTATTTAAACTCATTTATGCTTTGGTAATTTATTAAATACTGAATGAATTATTTAGAGACTTCTAGGAAAAAAGTATACACATTAAATACATACTTCTGTGTCTGCACTCTGAATTCAGACAATGACACGTATGAGGAATATTTAGACTAAATTCAGGTTTTATTCCTCCTGTCATTGCTGACCAGGAATTATACTAACTGTTTAAGGTATACAAAATGGTACCCATATTCACAAAAGCACACTGATGGAGTTGTGCGCTTATTTTTCCAATCAATTATAGTACTTGTGTTGAAGTCAAATAAAAATGGAAAAAAAATATAAAAATAAGATAGCCTCCTTAACCTAAGAATGCCTTAGTCCTACTCTCGCAGGAATGTTTTACATCAATGTCCGCCCGTTTGTTCCTGGTAGACCTCAATGACATCATCATTTTCCATTTCAAGCTGCAAAAGATAAGGCATTGATTAAGACATGAACCACGTACCCATCTCTCTATAATAACAACTCGGTGCAATTCTTTGTTCAATAAATAAAGTGCACAAGATCAAATAAAAACTTTATAAGATTCTTACAATGAAGATCAAGAAATTGTACTATGGTTCCACAACACTAGACTGCACAATGCACAAAGTATAAAGCTTGCTATAAATGTGAATGTGAAAGGAAAAAAAGCATGCCTACTTGAATCCAAAGTATTTATAGCACCATTACAAAATTTTGAGGTAGACAACTAGGTGAACTAATGACTGAATAAGATCTAAATTGTTTAGAACAAAAATTTTATCACATTTGCTGTGAACTCATGAATAATAAGGAAGTTTGTTTTAAAAGTTACTGAAAAGTATTTGCCAATACCCTGCACATCAGACAGTAATTTCATTTCATGCACTAAACAAAGCACCTCTAGACAAAAGTAAGATGGTGTGATGGATAGTTTGAATAATATACCTTTTGTCTGTTCAGTGTAAATCAAAATGATTGTGACTAAATGTTGAACACAGAATCTCTGCAAGACCACTCAGAATTGCAAGTGCAACACCTCACTGATCAAGGCAAGGTGATCACAAGAGTCAGCTTAAGGATCTTGAAACTCATTTACCTGTGACTACTGCCATTATGTACATAGACTTGATCTTTTCTTGCTACCCTTTTTACATAACTTGTGACCTTAAGTTCTTTCACTAACAAATTTACAAGTTAAATGCCATTCAGCAACATTAGAATACGTAGTGGTGATATAGAACCCACACTTACAAAAGGAAAAAATGATAAAAAAAACTAATAAATAAATGAATAAATAAATAAATAACACACCACGATTCCCTATCCTCCATGTTTACCCTCAAAATATGCCATGCCTTACTTCCCTATAAAACTTCTCATCATCCTTTAATATGTCCAGTCGTCCAGTTCTATCAATAAGGAACTTGGCCTGTGATGTGCAGTGTGACTACTGATCAGGTTGAGTCTTACATGTCTTATGTGAATAATAGGCAAAATCTAAGTATACATGTGTATATGTGAAGAGAGAGAGAGAGAGAGAGAGAGAGAGAGAGAGAGAGAGAGAGAGAGAGAGAGAGAGAGAGAGAGAGAGAGAGAGAGACTTACTGCTTTAGGCGTTTCCTCATCGTTAATACGTCTTCCATCAAAGAGGAAACGAAGAGATGCCACTGGAACCCCCACACGTTCGCTGTAAGACTTCTTTAGTTTGCCCATTTGTGTCGTCATTTTCACCCTGAAGTGAATCTCATTGGAATCCTGGGAAAGAATACAAGAGTTAATTCCTAAACTTTTCGGCAAGTGTCAGGTTGTGAGACAATTCAACATGGCATTAGGAACCCAATGATTTTCCTTCAGATAAGCCTCACTGAATGATCCCAAAACATAAAAAGTAATATTACATTTCCCATTACATAAAGAGTACATTAGTAACTTATCTATCTACATTTGATGTCTATACCCAAGCACTTCCCCTGTGGAATAGACATGATAGGGCTCTAAAGGAAAACAGACAACCGCCTGACAAAAGATAATGGAGCTAGAAAGAAAACCAAAGCAAACTTAGACAGCAAAGATCTACACAACTGTGATACCAGCAACAAGCAAGCCCCAACAGAAGGTCAAATTGGGACAACTTTAAGGTTTTAACACCAAAATCAGCCGTTTTTAAACCAAGCGTCACCTCAACCATAACTAGCCACACCCAGACCCACCATGAGTAGGATATCAAGCATCTCTCAGGTGCCCAAGCAATCTAGAAGGTTAATGTCAAACAGGAAGATGAAAGAAACATATAATATCCCTGAGAGGTTTCCAGACAACACTACCCATTATCTTGAAAGTTCCGAGTATTCTACACCCCAATTCTGGTTCGAGATCAGTCCATCACCATGGTACTTGATAGTAATGTAAAAGAAATGCAAATGAAGCATCTGAATAAAATATTTCCCGTACTTGAAACTGAAAACAGCTTATAATTCCCTATTCGGAATGATTTCTTCAAACATAATTCTTCACTCAGAAATCTGGCAAGTCTTACAAACATCTCTGTGGATGGAGAGAGGAAAAATGGCACATAAACACGTCAATGCAATTTCACTGATTTTCACCTTCCCTTATCTAAAAATAAAGCCTGGTGCAACTGGTAACCAGTAAATCAAAGGACACAGCTTAGTGGACTCAACATTATTGATACATTGTTTTTACTAAAAATCTTAAATTTTCTAAATCGTGTGGTGATTCTTCCACACCATTCAGCACAAGCTCCATGCACTGGAATTATGAAGCTGTTGTCCACCAATCATCATGTAATAAATGCCTCCTACAAACACACAACAAAACAAGCAGCTACGTGCCTTAGAACTCTATCCACAGGAGCAGCACCAGCCATAGCTTGTTACCCAAGTTAGCAGGATGATGGTCCACAGGTACCACTCTCTAGACAATGATGTATAAAAGAGTAAAAATCAACACAACCCCATACTTACTAGACCATCTGAGTTTAATTTATAAGAGAATGAGACCAATACAGTGAAAGATTAAATGCATAATGAGTGCTGCTGACCATTAATTAGAAATATAATTCAGTTTTAGCCATCACACTACCATAGAATTATAGGCTTGTGTCAGCATGTTATTTGTTTTCATCCACGTTGTAACAAATGCCTATTTATGTTTATTTATTCATTTTTTGCAGGGTGGCCCTTTATTCCCCTGCCTTTGCCTGATCTACCATAATACACAATGATGTTTTTTCTGGATTCATGTTCTCTGTGTGTGCGCATTGGATAGATCAGTAAAGAAATGTCAAATTTGCATATTTCAAGTGATAATGTAAATCACATATTTCCACTGTTATGAAGGCAGGTAATGTTCATAATAAAAACAGTTAGGTCAAGGTTATGACTTGAACAATATGGACTCCTGTTATCCTGAGCTTTCGCCACCTGTAAGTATTCGTATCTCAACCAGTATGCAACTTTAGTCTTTCTAGAAGGATACACTTGTACTGCACCATCCTGACAGTGGTAACTCTCAGGATAAACTAATAGCTTTTAAAATACTCGCCTTCCATGAAAATGTTAATGTACACCAGTCCCTTGATTTATGAATGAGTTACGTTTCTAGAAAACTGTCCATAAATAAAAAATTCGGAAATAGAGCCATCTTCTCTCATACACTTCCATTATATAAGGCAAGATACATTCCTACAACCAAAAATTACCGGTGTTATTGTAAAATATATATTTCCGACTAGTTCAGTTATCATTATCACCATAGCCAAGGCATCAGATGATGCGTCAGTGTTACCAGCGATTGTCGGCTTGAAAAACAATGTCATTCTCAATAGTTAAGCTTGTGATACTCTTCTTTATACAAATGTTTATAGGCAGTGATTACATTTTGAATGGCATGTTCGAATTTAAAGCTTCTTTCACGATTAGGGTCATTGTCAACAATTTTCTGGGTGCCATTTTCAAAGTCATGGAAAGAGTCAGCCACAGTTGAGATACAGCTGTTTTGTGGTGGTGTCCTCTGCTGCTTATTGTTCTATTGGCAACACAGCAAAATTTAATTATAAACTGATAGCTTTTAAAATATTTGCCATCCATGAAAATGCTGGTGTATTTAATCAACAAAAGGATTAAATGTATACCAGAGCAAACTACCCACTAATATAACAATAATGATATATTCAATAAAAAGCAGAAAACTCAGGTAGCAAATCCACTGGGTGGCCAACAGATTCTTATTAGGTAACGAAGCAATAGACAAGAAAACTCCAGGTGGTGAAACCTCTGGCACCTAATTTTGTGATCTTTAACTTTTGTCTTCCTTGGAAGGACCAAAAATATCTTGTCATGGAAACAATGCTCAGGAGTAAATTTTGAACTTGCAGGGACTGCTGTTTCTGAAGTGGTTCAAACATTCAGACTTTAATATTTGTTGTAATAATCAACTATGAATAAATTATTTCAAATTGTTTCTACAACTGATAAGAGAAAAAATTTGAATGTGCCTTCACAATCGATGAAAACATAAATTTGTCTTAAATCCGTGCATTAATTTCGATATTACCTAGTCATAATAATACAAATATTAATGGTAAAGTATCCTGTGGGTGGGTCTATTTCACTGAGACCACTAATATAACCTCAAGAGCATATTTGCCAATAAAACCCAGATCTCTTTTTAAATTTACAAACTAGATCAACTAATGTACAGTACAACTAACCGAGTTAACCTAAACTGATCAAGAAACTACTTCCCTTAGCTTATCCCTATTAACAGTTGTCAAAGCATGTTAAATCTAGATATACCTTTTATTATGGAATCATGTCAATTTATAGACTTGAAAGCAGCACCAAATACTGACTTGTCACTAATACCTGGCAAACTGTGCAGGCACACGGCCACCCGAGAAAAATCCCAACTGCAAGCCCGGATACCAAATGAAGCCACTTAACCACAGCTCTCCCTAGATTTACTGATAAATATTTATTATCAATCCATGTCAGTAGCACATCTGGCTATTACCGACTTGTATTACTTTTGAAAATCATGTCACGCCAGAAACAGAGTTGGATTAGGTTAAGGTTGGTTTTACATTAAAGTATGATTTGGTGTACTTGATTGAGGATACCAAAATAGGTTGCGTTTCATTGAAAAAGTCTAAGGAGACAAACCACCATTTGGCAACGGAAGGCCCTCTTGTTAATTTTTACAGGTATAATTTACTAAACAAGTCTTAATAAAATCACATCAACTACTCCTGCTTTTGGGCATTATCCAAGCAGTTTGTTTTCCACCCTACCCAAATAAATATAGCAATGCTGAAATTATAACAGAACAAAAAGCATAAGCCTACAGCAGTTAATGTCAGCCAAATCCCTACCTTAGGAAGATAATACTCAATCTGGCCTAACTTACATGTGAACACCAGGGTCCCCAGAAACCAGCGGGAAAATCCGTGTTGCCGCGTTTTTACACGCCTGAAACAAAGGATCCCCGAGACCAAAAAAAAGTCACACAATAAATAACAAATACACAGTTACAACACATGCAAGCCAGTAAATGGTCAACCAACTTCAATGACACTCAGACATCAAGAACCACGGCAGCACATGGGCCTAGAGGCCTGGCGCGGGCATCACCCTGGGTTGGCCTCCCAACACGTGCCCCGGCGCCTTGCTCCCCCTGGCCTGCCGCGGGGAGACGCCTTCGCCGCCCCCTGAGATGAAGACGGCATGTCCTGCCCCTGTGATCTATGCCAACATACTTAAAATCAGCAGTAAGGTCAACTCACCTGGCCCACCACTTTAAGTTTGATGTACTCGTTCCCTTCCCCCTCAGGTTTGGCGTCCTGCGGGAGAAGTTATAACTCATTAATTTTCCTGCTTGTATTTAAGAGTGGCTGTGCCTCTCATTAGCTAGCATGTTGTGTCAGTGTTTGTGCATGGCGTGGAGAACATGTGTGGGCGTGGTGGGGGTGTACTTACAGCGTTATCGGACATTGTTTAGATGTGTGTGGAATCGCGTGGACCACCCAAACAACGAGAAGCAACTGGGACATCCGGGACACCGTCCACAAATATGGCGCCAGTTTTTACCGCCAAATTCAAACCAGCTGCTGCCATGGACCACGCTGGCGTTCCCCCTCCCTCAATATTAGCTAACTTTGGGGTTGGTTTCAGCATGCTGGCTAATTCACAGATGTCAGCAGGCATAATATTTATCACGAGACTCTCTTTCATATATTTCAATCCGCTTTACATAAATCCATTTTCTGTAATTTCTTAGGAGTCAATGAAATAGAAAACGGAGAAGGATGTTTTCCTTTCTTCATTAATCCTCTTTCTGAAGCACTTCCCATGAATTATTGTTTGTTTTTCTTTTATTTGTATTACATTAAATTTTGTCCTAGTGCTTTTCCTTTGGATGAAGCTTTGTGAAGCCGCAGTGCAGAGAGGAAACCAAAGCTTCTAAATCACTGCGCCATCCGCATAGAAAATTGAAAATTGACACAAAATTCATAGGCCTATAAAATATTCTTGTGCAAAATGACCGGGAAAAATTGCATTAATTTAATGTTTATTTATTTGGAACCAATGCTCTTATGTTGAAAATTTCCCTCTTATGAAAATTTTAGCCATACTGAGGAAAGCACCTGACTAGAGGTTAACTCATTAACTTTTACCTATTACGACTGGGTTTGCAAGTATATATAGTGCAAAGCCAGCAGCTGTGATCCTTCTTCAGTTAAGAGGACATACTGCACCTTATCTCAAGGGAAAAAATGTGATCCAATAAAAAAGCAGGCCAGACGAATGTTCACTGTTCAGTTCTGGCTGAATATCTATGCCGTCTGCAAAATGGTTTCTCAGGGCCGCCATAAATATCTAGTCCGATTGGAGATTTAAAGACGCCGGATTACGTACGCCAGTAGCAGCATTAAGAAATTACATTCAATAAAGACAGATGGTAATGATGATGATTCTAACAACAACAGTAATAATAATAATAATAATAATAATAATAATAATAATAATAATAATAATAATAATAACAACAATTATTATTATCATTATTATAATCACTATTATTATAATAATTATTATTACCTCTTAATTAATTATTCCTTTCTCTAGTAAACTCTGGCACTTCCTGCCTTCTTCTGTATGTCCAACTTCCTACTACTTAATTATATTTAATGGGGAGGTTTCAAGACATTTGTCCTTGACTTTCAGCTAATTCTATCCTTTCAGATGACTGGCAATAATAGTGTTTTTTTTTTATTTTATCTAATTGCCCTTGTACAGCTTCCCTCCTCTTACTTAAAAAAAGGACCTCCTCTCCTTTGACTGATTGTCTATAGCTTCTCTCTCACAGCCGGAATATTGGATCTCCTGCTTTTTTCTATCACTGTTTACCCCAATTTTGTCCAACTCTCTAATGCAAGAGTTAACCGGTACTCTCAATCATTCATACTTCTCTCTGGTAAACTGGAACTTTTTACCTATTTGTTTATTTCCAACTTCCTATGACTTCACATTAATTAAGAGGATGGTTTCACTATATTCATTGCTACCTTTTGAGTAACTCTTTTGGACCTGTAAGGGGGCTGGCAAATTAGTGGACCTTTTTTTTTATCTTTTGTTGCCCTTGGCCAATTCTTCCCGTAAGATGAAAAAAGAAAAAAAAATGGTGATTGGTCTGTGTTCCAGATGCTGTGCTGAAGCATCCTCTCCATGGGATAGCTCTTGGAAATGACTCCACACATGCAAAAAACCGGTCACAAAATCACCACAAGATCCTTCACACACACGCACACACACAGAGAGAGAGAGAGAGAGAGAGAGAGAGAGAGAGAGAGAGAGAGAGAGAGAGAGAGAGAGAGAGAGAGAGAGAGAGAGAGAGAGAGAGAGAGAGCTCATGTGGACCTTTGAGCTGTCTAGCATGAGTCCTTACACTACATTCTTGGCAAATCATCATGACAAGTTGGGCTGATTTAAGATATATTTTCCATTTCATCAATTACTACAGCTTATAAAGCAATTTTTTGATACCAAACTTTATGAAGAGGTAAAATTAAATAAGAAAATTATATATAAATGTAGGTACACACACCATACAATCTTAATGTACAAAAATAATACAATAATTTCATTTAATACAAAGTCACATCCTCTTTTATTTTTCCACCTATATTATTTTACCCCCAAACCATATCACATTTGGTAAAACTCACTGTATGTTCAAAATTACCTTTCCACACACACACACACACACACAAAAAAAAAAAAAAAAAAAAAAAAAAAAAAACTCATTTGGCAAAACTCACTGTATATTCAAAAATGCTTTAAGAAAAAAAACCTCTTCATGTACTACACATTATATCTTGAAGAGAATATCGATGTCTCAAAAACCGAGATAGCCTTATTTAAACTGCTCTTTTCTTTTTTGGGTGGAAATAATTGACATTTTTTGCAGCACAGTTCTTATGAACTCTTTTTCTTATAAATAGTTAAGAAGGGTAAAGTCTGAATATAATTTTTGATACATAAGATGATTTACAAAACAGAATGAAGACATGAAAGAGACTCCAACACTAAGTTCGCATCTTTCACCATATCTCTCAAATCCTCTGCTTTGTTGTAGGTCATGAGCGAGTTAATTTCTTCAGTTTTTTCTTTTATGAACTCAGTAGTTCCTTTCAGCAAAGCATCTCTTCTCATGGTTGAAACATTTTGTGCTTTCTGTTTCCTTTTCAAATCTATCTGCATTTCATTTGATGGAACCTTTTCTGCTGACTCCATTGTAAGTGATCTGGCTGATAATGCAATATGTTCTCTTGGTTGTTCTTTATTTCCTTCATTATTTACTTTGTGGACAACACTTCTTGAGCTCATGGGTCCATCTTCATTTACCAATCTGGCACTTTTAGAAGAATCAGCAGAGTCCATTGGTGTATTTCTTTTCAAAGGCCTTTCATTTTGTATGTGCCCACTCTGTAATTCATTTCTAATGACACTGTGTGAGGGATATCTCACATCATACTTCACAGATCTTGGAGACTCCTTCAAATCTGTTCGCCTGGGAGAATGCAAGTCTAATCTGCTACTTCCTCGAGTAGTAAATGATGTTGGTGTTGATGATGGGGTCAATGACAAAGACGGCAGAGAGTGAGATCCAGGAGATGTAAAGACTACTCCTCGAGCTTTACTGCGCTTGGGTGACAACCCATAACGCAGGACATATCGCCGAGGCCGAGCTTGGAATAATCTAGGGGCTTTAGCATCCATTAATTTGATCACTTCTTCTGGAATTACAACTGGATCAGGTGGAGGTGCAGTGAGCAGATGCCTGTATATTGTCATATCAGTTTTTAAGCTTTGATCAGGAGCAGACAGACTAGCCCACCATCCAGATTTTGACCAATACTTAATTATTGGCAATATCTGATGAGGTGCCAACTGTGATACCATTTCCATGAGCTCTGAATAAGATGAGTGATCACTATATGGTACAACATACATACCATTGCTTTGCTGTGAGCTATAAGGTCCATTTTCCCAACCTACGTAAAGAGCTGATGGAATGATGCTGATTGTTTGATGTTTCTCATTCCATTTTTTATGTGAAGATACCTGAACCTGTAGACATAGTTATTAATATTGTATGATATCTGGAAGATACATTTGATCTTTAAAGAGATAATTTATCATTGTAATTGAATAGTCTTGACTTTTGTCCATGAAATTATAAATGCCTGTATGCCTGTATGCCAACATGAGTTATAATGAAAAAAAAATCAAAAATATCTAAAAAAACAAATTAACTATTTCTCCTGCAGCAAATATGGATTGATGACAATCATATGTATCCAGACAAATTAAATCAGAATGACTTGCCTGATTCTTGGCAACAGCATGAATTCGTGACTGCTTAGGGTCAGTGGTGAAGACGTCTAGGCAGCCAAGCAACTCAAGCTGCTCATATTTCTCTTGAGTGACAAGAATTCTTTCACCGTATCTTCTGCCAATGTCTTCAAGCAGGTTCTCTCGTCCTAGAGCGTTTGTGGCAATCTTTATTTCATGATCTGGATACATGCTGTAATAATACAAACAATGAACAATGAAATGTTGAGGCAAATAAAAATAATTATGAGTATCTATATAAACAGATTAATAAATGAATATACAGTAGCATTTTAATAAATCATGTTTGCACTTATTTGTCCATCAAATCTAAGCTGTTCCTAAAAGGCAGAAAATTCCACTGGACAGTATTACTACATAAAATATTAATTGGTTTGCTATAAAAAAAAACTTTACTATTAATAGGGAACACCTTAACAAATTTCTTATTTCCAATAAAACATGTGCACCTCTTTCAGATCTCTTTGCCTCCTCACATTCCTCCAATCCTCTCCAAACTCTGAATACTAGATTTTTCTTCCTCTCAATTTTTTTTCATTATACAGTGAACCTTCCTTTTCTACCATCACTAACTATGCACCACATGTGCTTTACATTACTAAGGATTATTCCCAGAAGCATTTTTCATTCTTTCTTTAACCATTGCTCACTCTGTAACTAGCAACCTTACCCCACTCCATCTTTTTCAGATAGGTCAGAAAACAAAAGTTATAAATGATAACCTAACAATATAGTCATTTACATCATATTGACACCAACACCCATAAACAACATTTTACAATACTGTTTAAACTTTGCCAAGAGATATTGGTGACATGTAGAATATCTGAACTTAAGGCAATAACATACAAGTTTATGGTGAATCATACTCAATTATCTTAAATATCTGCTGTTTGGCTTCTTCTCTGGAGGGAAACTGGCAATAAGGTGCAGAATAAGTGTTGTCCAGGTACAGTGTGTCAAGGGCACGTAGCTGCACCACATCTCGCAACACAGGATCTTCCAGCATCTCAGGGTCCCACCTCATATCCCCACAGTACAGAATGTTGCCAAAGTAGCCTGTAGATGCCACATTCACTTCATTAGTTGGAAACACTATGATTTCCTCCATTGACAACAAGAACAAATATTCAACTTCAACTCTTAAAGTGATCACTGAATTTCTCAAATGACTTAAACTAAGCAAGATTAAAATAAAAGTAAAGCATCAGTCACACAGTAAAATCTCACCAACTTGTGCTTTAGTAGTTTTCAGCTCAAGATAACTTACAGAAGATGTAACTTGGAAAAACTCCATTAACTTCAACAGACATGTACAGATATCAAAGAAAATCATTATGCAAACAATAAAATTAAGTTTTTGTCATAGGAAGTAAGCCATGAAAAGCTTAACAAGTGCCTTTTCACCTTGGAAGAGAAACATGACTGCTCCAGGAACATGGTTGGCATCAATGACAGTGACAGTGATGTTGTTGTTGCTTCCTTCATCCAAGGGAATCAAGTAGCTTTGCCCAACTTCCAGCTCATGAATTATACTGTCTGGCAGCTGGGAAATAAAAGTCAGTAAATCACCACCATTATCGTGGGCAAATCTAAATGCTGAAACCAATACTGATATGCAATATGATGTTTTTACCATAAAGATTAGAAAAATATTCCTATGTATATATGTATGGATGTTAATTTGAAAACAGTCTCTATAAATAGTTAAGAGAAAATGGTTCTTAAGTCTTGACATAAGAAAACATAAAAAGATGGTCCACTTTTAACAAGTACAACACAAATTTAACCTCATTCTTGGCTTGTACCTTGAGCTTATGTTTTAGTAGGAGAGCATTGATACGGGAAGTGTAGAGAGGGTACCGCCATGAAGATGTCAGTCCTTCCATATGATCGGCATGAAGGTGAGTGAGGAAGAACAGACGTACCTAAGGGAAAAAAAGGAGGAAAGAATGTAATGAAATCTAATGTACATACCTAAGGGGTAACTCACATCTTCAATGATGTAATGATTCCCTAATACAAGATTTAACTTTGCTGCTGCCTTAGGGATTGTGATAGGATTGTCAGTGGGGCTTGCAAACTTAGGTATATCTCATAGTCACAGTATAAAGTAAACAATTATAGGTAAAACTAGATGAAAACTTAAACCAACTTTTGTTTAAATATACCAACCACTTAAAAGTTTATGGCAGGATTGCACCTAAGCTGTTAAAGTAATACTTTTTCATACCTCTGGAGCTTTCGTTGGTCTCCAAAAATCTACTGCAATGGGTGTTGCATCAATCACACAGCCAGCCATTGTGGATTACAGTAATTTGGTCTGTAAAGAGAGTGAGCAGTGAATAACCTGTTTGCAACACTAGGGAATGTGTGTGTGTGTGTGTGTGTGTGTATTTCACTGAATGTGATGGCTTGTTCAGCATTGACGACTTTCTTCACGGTACTTTCCTTTCTATGAAGAATAGTCTGATTCTCTTTACTTAATTTGAAGATGACTTCCCTATATGTCATCCTGGCCAGATCCAGATTTTGGTTTCTAGATCCTTCATTGGCAGTGGAAGGTGTTGTCATCATCTTGGTAGCAGAGAAGCAAATTAAGTGAGGTGTCTGTGCGGGCCTCTCACCTCATCTCACTTCATTTGCTTAAGTACTGCATTGCATAAACTAATGGTTGACATTGTGTTATTTCTAGGCAACTGGATGTTAAAACGATTGTTTTTAGAAATAGGAATACCTTGTGATTCTTACGAGCCGCTAGTGTTGTCCTGCGACACATCACAGGAGTGGCAGCTGACAGGTCCTCCTCAAGAAGGCAGGGATGAGGCCAAGGATATTGCAAGATCCTTTGGCGGAGGGCAGCGGCAGGATAGCTGGTCAAATTTTACATTTACACTACTCTCTCAATTTTAGAACATCGTTGGCTGCACGCTAGCCAATGAGAGAAGACACCGTCACCATGACAACTGGGTACTCGCTCCACGCAAGATTCCCAGACATACGATAATTATCGTACAAATACAGTAACAGCACACTATAAAGTAGTGTGTAAGATAATACAATAATTTTCATTTTAGTACAACAATTTATAATTTTCTTGAAATAATTCCTTCGGGAAGTGATACTGCGAGAATATATTTTACTCGATAGAGAAAGATAAATAACTAAAACGGAGAGAGAGAGAGAGAGAGAGAGAGAGAGAGAGAGAGAGAGAGAGAGAGAGAGATGGTGTGGCTGGAGGAGGGAGGGAGTGAGGGAATACTATGCGATTTGTTGTATTTAGTGCATGAGAGGGAGGTGGGATTCGGGGAAAACCTGTTTAGACTTCCCAAGTCTAAAGTATGAGGGGCTTAATTTGCTGTCTTTGACCTGCACAACTCCAGGTGTTTCTGGTTTCTGGAACTCCAAAACGGCAGGAATATGGACATAGTTTCTGTTAGTTTGATTGGCAACTGATTATTATAATGGTGTGGTTGGAATCTGCCCTTTCAGGTGTGGGGTTAGGGTGTAACCAGGGCAAGGATATTATAATTTTAAAATCCTTGAACCAGGGTGTCCCCCCCGGCGATACATGTTGCCGCGGGGAAAGGTGAAGGGTGCAGAGTTGTAGGAATCTTCTGAGATGGTTTTCCGGGATGTCGAAGTCTGCTGGGGTGTTCAGGTTTCTGCAGATGCGGTCCAGGATGTATTCTACTGTCTTGTCTACGGGCACGCTGATGAATAGACTTTCTACGTCCAGCGAGGCAATGATGTAGTCGTTGGTTGGAGGAGCTGTTTTCAGTAATTCTAAGAAATCACTGGACGAACTGAGTATATAGTTGGAGGAGAAGTAGGGTGTCAGGATCGCGTTGAACTTCTTGGTACTGCTGTATGTAGCTGTTGGTATTTGGGAGATTATGCGACGGAGGAGATTTCCTTGTTTTTTGTCTGTTCCGTACGCGTATCCTGGTGATGTAGCGCAACATCATTCATCCATCCACCAAGGGTTTCTTCCTCTCCTCAACATTGATATTAGGGATGCTCTCTCTCTCTCTCTCTCTCTCTCTCTCTCTCCATAACATTTGAAAACGCCTATTGTTCATTTATCACCATTCTTCGCTTCTCCATAGTTTTGTCAACTGTTGAAATATGAGAAGGTGGAATGCTACGGCGAGAGAGGTCATTAGAGGGGAACATCCACTGTGACTTTTATTATTAGTGTGACCTCCCATGTAAAGACCACCATTGGGACGTCATTCGCTCTTCGATCAAGGTGGTTGGTCTCGGGAAGGTGGTTGGGTATAGGGGCGAACCGACCGCCTTTTGCTGCCACTGAAAACGCCTATTGTACGCAGGATACTGTTTTTTGTTTTGTTTTGTTTTCTTGTTTTGTTTGCTCTCTACAGGAATTACCGATCCTAAGGCCTGCACTGAATTTACCACTTACAAGTCAACACTCTACACCACTATCTATCTACAATACATGCAATGTACTGTAGATATATACCAAATGTACAGTACATTGCGCTCAAGAATCCTTGATTGCGCTCGTGTGTTGGACGGGATGTGCGGCTGATCATCTGTTTGGGGATCACGTCACACGCTTCCATCTAATTCTAATGCAAAGCGCGTCATTGCATAACAACTGATTGGCGGAGGCCCAAGGCACATTATACATAACACGTCCGCTGAATCAGAGAACCGTGGTGTCAGTGTGCATTAGCTAGAACAGTGAGGTGAGGTGATGGTGGGGGACGGCTACAGCTGGCTCTGGAATAACCCTGTCACACGGGAGGTGGCGCGGTGTCCCAAGAGATTTGGTGACCTAGTGTGGGGTAACAATCATCACTGGGTGAGTATGAGTATTGGGTAATGGGGATTGGTGTGTAAGTAGTAATAAGGTGTTGGTGGTTGTATATGTAGCTGACAATTTTAGAGATGTTTTGTGGGTGAAGGTGAGAATAAAGAGTATAGTTTGCAACAGAAGTCAATGTATACTATAAGTTAATATTTACAATCTGCCATTTTTAGTAGCACATGGGGTAAATTTATAGTTTAATACAATATCCCCTATCTCTGCCATCATCCCCCAAACCCCTCCAACAAGGTTGGGGGCCTTTGGGGATTCGGGTGTTTGGGGGGAAGCATATATGAGCGATATAGGACCTTTAAAAATCTAAGGCAATTTCACTAAAAGTTTCAAGAATTTTCCTTAATCTAGGGAAATTGTTCATAATTAACCAAACCCTAACATAAGCCTAACCTAACCTAACCTAGCTAGGAAGGCAGCATGGCAAGATGAGATACTGTATGAGATGTTTTTGTAAAATAAGAGTCACTTGTTATTTTTTCATTTTCTTGTACAAATTTTTTTTTTCATTGTCATTTGCATGTTTCAGGGTGGTGGTCATCAGGTGGTAAAGCAAGTCTCTGAGAAAGTTCCTGAAGTTCCTGTCAACATGCTAAACATCCCTTCATATGCACGCTGGTTTGTACGTCTTGCTGGTATCTCGGGTGCCTCAGCAGTTGCTCTCGGGGCATATGGTGCCCATGGTATGTACTCCCTGCATTTGTGTACTTTTAAAAAATCTTTTTAAATGTTTTGTGTTATCAGGAAATTTTGACCTGGTGGGAAACATTGCTTAACCCATACTGTGTATAAATTGCTTGATATATGTATTATTCCCATGCCATGAATGGAAGTATGGCTACCATATGATTTTGATACTTATTTTATTTCTTTTCGGAGCTCATGATATTAGAGTAGAGATGGGGAATTTTATTCTATATATATATTTGAACTTTTATTGTCACCTTTACTACATACACTTTTCACATCTTATATGCTGTAATAAAAGAATACAGACATGAAATGCATAAAATAAAAAAAACTGACATAGTAAAAGACTTACCTATTTACTTCGGTGTGAAACTCCCGAGTCCTGATGAAGATTAAACAGGCCTCCCCCGGGTCCCCGCCTCCCTCTCATGCATTAAATACGGGAACAGATTGCGTAGTATTTCCCCTCTCCCCATCACTCCTTCCCTATCCACTCCCATTTGATACACAAACAGACCGAGCATGCTGTCCCCCCAACTCCCTTCTCCAGCCACTCATCATTCTTTAAGATATTGGAATAAATTATCACTTATTTTGCATTAGTGCTTTTTATTAAACTGCAGTATTTTCAAGATAATTTGCAATGTATGCAACATCTCATAGTATTACATAAGGAACATTTAACTCTGGTCTTCAGTGTTTTATCGGCGAGACTACCCTGAGGAGCTGAAGCAAGTGTATGAGACAGCTAACAGATACCACTTCTTACACACACTAGCGCTGCTTGGTGTACCTCTCTGCCGACGACCCAAACTGGTGAGAAAGAACTTTGCCTATGGTATTAAGAGGAATTTTAACAAAAGTAAATCCTTTCCATTATGTACATAAACTTCCTCTTATTTGGAAGTGACCATTATACTAGCCATATGTCAAAGGTTCTTGTTCAAATCTTTAGCTGCTTTAGAAAACCTTCAATTTGTATTTAAGGTACTAACTTTGAATGTATCGAATTTGTAAGTTCGTATTTAAACAACTGTATTTTGGAATTACTAAGATGGAGTGTTAAACAGAATTTATCTTTTTTTTTCCAGGCTGGCACACTTATAGTCTCTGGAACAGTGATTTTCTGTGGCACTTGCTATTTTTATGCACTGACGGGATCGAAGAACATCAGACAGTACACGCCCTATGGAGGAATGTTGCTGATTGCAGGCTGGCTGGCCATGGTTCTTTAATTGTACTACATGCATGTGGAAGGAATTTAGGTAACTAGAATTGAAAGAGTAATGGTTAGTCAAAATGATTGATTGATAAATTGTGGAATGTTGAATGTTAGCAGAAATGCATAATTGGTAGACTTTAGTGAAGAGAGCCTATTTTGATATAGTGATATAAGTTTGTTCTGTTTCATACTGGAATGACTAGAACGAAGGATAAGAGAAATCAAATCAAATCTCTCACCATCTTATGTTAATGTGAATTCCCATGAAACAAAATAAATATTGTGACTATATACTTTAGTTACATTGGATAAGTGAAATAGATATACGGATTGTATACATGAGTATTGTAGTGGTATAGAAAAGCTTATAAAGCCAGCTCAAAGCAGTGATGTTTACCAGCATATATTGGTAAATATTTCATTAAATGTCCATTATGCTTGTCATAAATTATCTCCAAATTATTCAACAATTTAACATTTTGAGAAGAAAATATTGAAACCTCATGATAACCTGCAATATGTGGCATTTGCTTTTCCTTGGGTGCTTTTAATTCCGTATAAAGATGGCTTAACTCTGTCTGATTTTCTGTTTCTTTGCTTCATAACTAATGCCTTCCAGTGATTGAATATTCCCATAGTGGTGAAGTATATTGTCTGCATCTAGCTTGGTATTCCACTAAAGAATGAGGTAAAAGCATGAAGCTGAAAGACAGATAGAGAAGGAAAGGTTATATATCAGCCTATGAAGAGTTGATGTTTCATAGCCTTTGATACAGAAGGTTTACAATAAGAGCATCAATACAGAAGATTTATTTATTTTTATGGAGGCTGTTGTGATGTACATTATGGTTCATATAAATTATGTAAATGTTTTGAATGATATTAGATGGATGCATTAAAAATATATATTAATTTTGGAAAAAAAGTTTAACCATCATCCTGTGATATGGGACACATTTTTACATTTCATTCTATCTGTGATGTGATAAATACATACAAGACTTTCCATTTCATAGTACATCATCATATGACAGGAAAGAACAAACTTATTAATTACAATAAACACTGTCATACATAAAACAGGATTTAACAGAGCCATGTTATATTAGTAAAACTCTCTCTAATATATATATACAGTAATTTAACACAAAAGAAAGTTACTCACAAGGCTATTTCATAAATTAGACGAGATTTTTTAACACTGGAAATTCATGATGAATGAATGTGAGGTGTGTAAGATCCGGAGAGAGAGAGAGAGAGAGAGAGAGAGAGAGAGAGAGAGAGAGAGAGATAAATAAATGACATAGAAATCTATTTTACCCCTGCCAGTGAGGCAATATTCCTGGCCTTAAGTTTTTGGCTGGTTATTGAAGTGTTCACCTCATATTACCTGTGAATAGTGTTCCGAGTCCTTTAGCTCACACAGTACTTATGGCCTGCTGGCTTCTGAAGTGGTGGGGAAGTATCACCTCCTCCCTCCTGAAAAGTTTTGTCCAACACTACTCAGTTTTAAGAGCTAAATCAGTGTTTATGGTTGACTTGTTCTCCTTTACTAAGGCACATGTAACAGAAATTTGAGCTCTAGTAAAAAATTTTCTATGCTCCATAATGGCCGTTGACAAAAGGATGTTTTGCTTGTGGAACTACAAAAACATGTAGTGAGGGGCAAAGAAATTCAATTATGTGACCACAGAAGACATGGATGAGAAAAAAGAGGGAAATAAAGTATCTACTTTGACTACAAGCACTGTAGAGTTGTCAGATGTTAATATTTAAAGTTGGTCAGACTGGAAGGTGTGGTCCTTCTTGCACCCTTTTCTCTGATCAGGATTGTACATAAGTTTCTCTCAAGGATTAGGAGGTGTCACTTTGGTCATGTTTCAACAGTATCTTCCTGATCCAGTGAGTAATAACTTCGGTGGTCCCAGAACACTTTCCCCGCCTGCAGGATAGCCTTGCCTACTTCAGCTTTTGGGCCACAAGGAAGATAAGTGGGTGTTAGTTCTCTGTATGTGATGCACACTCTCCTGGAAGGAATGTCCTCTCTTAGTATTCCATGTTCCCAGTCGTATCGAGGTGGCCCGTACAGTACCAACAAGGAGCGTCGAGGCATGGGTATCCGCACCACATCTGCCTTTGAGCATATTGTTGGTTTTGTCATCACACTGGAGTATTTTTCCTCTGTACTGTCACTTGTTTGCATATTATCAGTCTGTGTTTGGAGTTTTGCATAATCTTTAATCAATGTGTCATCTCCCTTAACTCTGCCATCTTCTCCCACTTGTGAAGGGTACGTTTTGCGGTCCATTAGATTATATTTTGTTTCAGGGCCTTGAAATTTTCTTAAGGTGAGAGTAGAATCAAGTAGCAGACTCAGTGTTGGTATTCTCTCACCCCATATCCAGCAATCATCAATATGTGGGTCAATGGATGCGCCTCTCTCTGGAGAGTAGTCAAGGGAACACTGCTCCACTGTTTGGAAACTGCAGAGGATATCAACTGAGGCAAAGCGGTTCTGTATGTACTTAGTGAAGGCTGGGTAGCCTGAGAAGGTATCACACCTCACACGTCTCTTCTTGAAGTTACATTTTGGTCCATAATTCTAGAAGAGATTGAAATTTATAAATATACAACCAATTATAAATAAATCTAATTGATAAAAATTTGAGATTTTAAATATGTTCAGGTTATTTCCAAGCAAAAGTGTCACTGGTCCTGATTTTTGAAGGTGGTATTACTATGAATGCACCCTGATGACTGATTCACAAAAGGACCAAGATAAAAATTCCATCATAATGTCATTTACAGGACAAGCAAGACACTAATCACAAGAATTTCTGAAGTTGAAATAATTTGTGCAGTGAGTAATATTTTCACTTACTTGTTTTCTTCTGCCACTCTGAGACAAGTCCCAAGGCACCTCATCAATGGAGTCCATGAGGGTTCTTTCTTCTTCCTCGGATATAAAGTTCTGAATTATTTTCACTCCTGGAAACCTGAAATTATTTTTGCATTAATATATAGTACAGGATTTGAGAGAAAATGAAATTACAGTATGAAAAACCTATGTTCTGAAAGTTAATTTGGCAAGAATTTAAGCCAATAGGAAAATAAATATCTAGAGAATAGAAGATAAGTGAAAGAAATTATAACCTATAAAGTAAGTAGTGATTTCACTCATCTATTATTGATTCAGACAATATCTTTCTGACTTCTGATAGTGTATTCTAAGTGTGGCTCAACCCACACTGTTCCTTCCCCCTGGTGATTGGGGTGGCACTTCCAAGTGTTGGTATCCCAGCCGGGCCAGGCCAGATCACACTCAGGACAGTAGACAAGAGCATGTTCCTGAAATAAACAAAATGATAGTGTAAGCAAACACAAATCTTATTTTGTGATGTGTTATTATTATTATCATCAATGGAACAGATTTAAGTATTGAGTTGATTCTCTCTCAGGCAAATAGCATGTTGTGGACATGTTACCTTTTGACTTTGTGTGACCCAGGATGGTATCTCTTGCTCTCCCATCTCTGTTTCACACAGCAGACATGTCCTCTGCCCCTTACACCCACATGGCCGTGGCTGAAACATCCTTTCAGTGGTGCTAGGACAGAATCTTGGTGACAATAGTTTTTCACTTTGTCTTATTCTTATTGAGGATTTAATGAAGTTGCATAGGCTATAGTGCCACAACCTCTAGTCCTCTGAAGATGTTGGTAAGCTGGTCAGATTCTGGCGTGTTGTCTTGTCCATTGAAAGAAGATCCAAATGTGCTTGAGTGTTTTGAGGGTTAAGCTGGGGTCTTGAGAGCCATCCAGCAGACCTGATGGTTTGGGTCTGTGGAGATAACAGTGATGTTAGTGAATGGAGTTATTGCAGTGAGTGAAGGAAAATGGTAGTCACTAGCTAATAGTTATATGTATTGTTTGTTATCTTCATTACTTATTTTTTATTCTCACTCAGATATTCCGGTGCTATGAAAATTGGGTATTATTGCAGTTTCAGATGATACATACCATGGCACAGTAAACTGCTTAACCGTCTAAGTCACGCTGTTAGGAGCATTTTGAACCCCATATTAGCTGTCACAAATTCATAATAACACTATATTTTTAATGCCATATATCGCTCATATATGTCTCCCCCACCCAAATCCTCCGATTCCCCACATGCTCCCAAGCTTGTTTGAGGGGATGGGGGCGTGTGGGCAGAGATATGAAGCATTAGCTGGAACTACAAATTCACACAATGCCCATCTGTGGTGTTGTGTCCTGTCTAAAGCGAGGAAGTCAGTACTGTTGGTGTGTCTGCGTCGTCCCCAATAAAAGCCTCAGTCTTCCCGTTCGCTACATAGTAATAATATTTCTCGATGTCACTTTTCTTGTGATTTACCGATATTGTCCTAGAGTTGGTCCAGCGTGGCCCAGCTGACGGTGAGTGAATGTAAACAAATCTTGGATTGTCGCGAACGAATCACGCTACCCAGGCTGGCAAACTACTACAGTGTGAAGTGTGTCTGAGTAATAGTATAATCTATGTCATATTTCAAAGTAAATCCATATTATTCAGAAAAATGCAAAAAATTCTATACCATAAGGTTCTTTTAGGGAAAAAAATGTATGGATGAAGCAGTGTATTTATAGCTAGTTCATTTCCAGATATTCACTATCACCAAAAGTATATATGTATTATTAATAAACTAGGTATTTACAATAGAAATATATTACATGAATACAACGGTACTTAGAAAAAAATAACAATATATATCTATATTTGATCATTTGTTGACTCTCTCCACAGTTGGCAAGCGTGTCTCCCTTCCCAGCCACCCTCAGCAGGAACCTCCTGTACGGCCACGATACCTTGTTATTTATCTGTGTTTATCATTACCATCTGTACTCTAGCAAACATTCTGTGTATGATGGCGAGTAGCTGAGTTACTGCATGAATGAGTGCATCACAATTTAGTGTAACAGAGTTTTGATTTTTGTGATTTCAGGTCAAAATGGTGAGGCTAACATACCGCAGGCGGCTCTCCTACAACACCGCCAGTAACAGGAGGAAAATGTGAGTGTTTACAAGTGTTTCACGTGGTGGGGGAGGCATGTACTGTGGTCTTGGCCAAGCTGTGGTGCCGGGGAGGGTGTTGCGGGGCGGTAATGTGTGTTGAGGCTGGAATATCAACATGTGAGGAAGTGTTTGTATATCACGGCCTGTCCTTGTCTTACAGTATTAACTGGCGTGCTGTCTGGACACAAGGCTGTTGTTGCTCCAGTGATGTAGACCATGTGTAGTGTGTGTTGCGACTCATAGGGATGGTAAAGCGGTAGTTTTTTGAGACATGGTGTGTATTTCGGAAATTAGTGTTTTTCATGATGCTGGTCATTCCTTGATGTCTGTTGTAGATTTCTCAGGTTGTAAAAGGCTGAGGAAAACTGCCATTTTGATTACTGAACCACCTTTATTGTAAATTTCCAGTTGTGTTATTTCAGGTTTTAAGTTTATAGTGTCCACGCCTGGCAAAGATTTGTTGGTGTTACCATGAGTGCTGGTGTTAGTTCAATATTAGTCCAAAGCTTCACTAAGGGTAAAGGATTAGTTAGGGTTGTCATAATTTCCTACAGGCAAACTGAGACAATCTTTAATTACGAGGTCACATTCACACTACTCACTGCTCCACGTATACATACTGGAAATGCATTCAATTTTCTGTAAGGAAAGATGACGGGTCTGCTTATGGACCTAATTTCTGTATTAGAAATATCGTTTGACTATTGTTTTTGTGGGTACCAGAGATTTTGCCATCTGTAGCATTTGTGCCTGTGGTTTCACTACCTAATGGCCACCTAGTGGATTAGCTGCCTAAACTTTTCACTGCTGATAACAATGTCGGTTACGAGTTTTCGTTTCCCTTCCTGCTGATTGGCTGCAGACGACGTGATGTCACTATCATCTCCATGCGCGAGACTTACCTATTATGTACATATACTACATTATTACTATTTTTTATTTATCATTACATACTACATATTAATAAATTATTACTGTATTATGAGTAAGACTGTCTTTAGAATGTGTTTGGGAAGTGTATCTTAGCGTATATATTATCATACATAGGCGTTTTTAAACTGCATCAATTATTTGCTGATTTTCGGCATTTGTGAAAGGGGAAGAAACGTAACCCCTGCGAATAGGGCGTAGGTACGGGATGTAACTCGAGGGGTTGTGGCCTCGCCGTCCCGGTGTGTAGTGTGTGACACACACACACACCCAACCACTGGAGGCACAAGCCAGTGCAACTCAGTACCGGTCCCAAGCCCGGATAAATGGGGAGGGTTGCGTCATGGAAGGGCATCCGGCGTAAAAATATCTGCCAACTAGGGCTCTATGTACAGGTGGTGAACTGGCAGGTGGCTAAAGCTCTTAATACCTCTAAATAAACAAACAGCCTTATTTAGCTTTTAAAATTTGCTTCCTATCCTTGAAAACATCATCCTGGCAGTGGTAGTTCAGGCTAAACTGACAGCTTTTGAAATACTTGCCATCTATGAAAGCATCAGTGTTTTGACCAGCAACGAGGACCAAATGTATGTAAGAGGAAACTATCCGCTTATATGATAATAATGAAAATTTAGCCAGTGAATGGAAAATTCAGTCTGTGGTGAATCCATTGGGTGGCAAACAAGATTCTCCTTAGATAGTGAAACCAAAGATACAAATGCTCCAGTTGGCAAAACCTCTGGCACCTGCTATTGATTAGTCTGTGAGACATGACCTGTAATAGTAAAAAAAACTTGCTCTTGTCTTAGCTGGATGTGTGTGACTTGAGTGATTTTAACTTTGCAGTTGAATTTCATTTAATCTCCATGTATTATCCAAAAATTTTTCCGAATCTTAAACTCCCACAAGTAATCACTCTCTCTCTCTCTCCTCTCTCTCTCTCTCTCTCTCTCTCTCTCTCTCTCTCTCTCTCTCTCTCTCTCTCTCTCTCTCTCTCTCTCTCTCTCTCTCTCTCTCTCTGACTAATGGTTGATGGTGCTGCAGTGTCAAGACCCCTGGAGGCCGTCTGGTGTACCACTACAAGAAGAAGCCCGGCAAGGCTCCAGCATGTGGCAACTGCAAGAGGCGTCTGCCCGGTATCGTGGTAGCCCGTCCCCACAAACTGCACCGACTTTCTAAGCGTGTCAAGAGGGTCACCCGGGCATATGGCGGCAACCTTTGCCACAAGTGTGTCCGTGAGAGGTTAGTGTCTGCTTGTTCTTTTTCTTACTGAGTTGTGGAGTGGATGAAAACTGTTGAATTTTGAATAATTAGGCTGGATGGGGCTGAAGTGTGTATGGATGCAATGGAAGGTGGCATATTGGGATGATTAGGTTTTCAAAATACATTGTTCTAAGCTGTTAATGAAGTATAGCTGTCTTAAGAACTGGTGGTTATATTTAGATACTTAGGGCTCAGTGAAATGGACTTGTTATTAGGTATAATTCATGAAATATCCACTACTATACTTCAAGGCTAGATGATTGAGAAGTATTTTGCTTAGCTATTTTGTTTCATTCTATATATAGTGTTTGATATTTTCCATACAAATTATTTGCAAAAAGCTTATTCTAATCATTCAGTATTTGAACTTCCCATGATAATCTGGTCTTGTAAGTAGTTGATATATGCTTTCATTTTAGCAGAAGCCTTGGTATGGATGGAAACTGTATTGCAGTGTTGATGAGAACATGAAACATTTTTATGAAGGTGATATATTTTATGCACCTCAAATGCAATAGTTAATCTTTTTTTGGCAGAGTCGTGAGGGCCTTCTTGATCGAGGAACAGAAGATTGTAGTCAAGGTTCTTAAGGCCCAAAAAGCTGCAGCAAAGGCAAAGTAAAGGTTTAATAAAGAAAAAAATACGTTACTCAGAAATTTTTTATCCTCCATCGGAGCTTTTGCCTCAGTGCACCAATAATTCTTGAGGTATGTGTGATGGGAAGCATTTGTGGTCTCAGAAAGGCACCAAGGTAATCTAAACCGGCAGGTGATATTTGTTTCTCCAGTTCTTTTTCTTGTGTAGATTTTATAAAAATTCGTTAGTTTTAACAATATTTGAATGTAAAGCAATCTGCTTTCGTGAATATGAATAAATTCTAGTTTGTGAATGTATAACGTAAACACATGAAAGTTGCCAGGGATACCCCAGGGTAGCTGTCACTCCAGTGCACCACACAAGGGCAGGTCATCACATCGGGCTCTTGGATCTACTAAAATTGAAGCTCCCAAACCATTCTACATATAAGGTCAAGTGTAGTATAGTAAGTTAATCTATTTTCAACAAAGTTCTTAATGGTAGCATTTCAAAGGTCAGGTTTCAGACAGCAATAATACAGGTGAATGAATGAACAGTGAATAGATTATTCAAGCAAGCATAATGAAAAAAAAATGTGTGGTTTGAATGATCATTTTATAAGAAATTATGTGGGTCGGTGGAACAAGTCAGTTTGATAGTAAAGGCAACAATGACACCAGAAGGATTCAATGTCACCTGTTGGTTTAGATTTGCCAGATTGTAGTAGTAGTGGATTGTACTGCAGTTGCCTTTCTTTTGTGTTCTCATTTCTTGGGACCAAAAGTATGAGGCAAGTTGTTCACATGGGAAGAATTTTATTCCTTTAACACAGTGGTTCTCAAACTTTTACAGGCTAGTGCCCCCTTGGCTAACAGGTGGATTCCTAGCGCCCCCCTCACATACAGGCAAACACAAACTTACTATATATATATATATATATATATATATATATATATATATAATATCTTTTTTTTTTTCAAATTGAAAACACAGGCACAAAAGTGGTAGTCCGTGGAGAAGGATAAACGAAAACAACCTGTCAGGTCATGTTTTATGTCATTTAGGTTTTGTAAAAACAAACTTAAATATTAGCTGCTCCTGATGCCACCCTACCGCCCCCTTTTGCCTCACCGTCCCCCAAGATCATTTCACCTCACCGCCCCCAGGGGGGCGGTACCGCCCACTTTGAGAACCACTGCTTTAACACTTTAACCTCCATGGATGATTTCTCATTATTACCAGAGTAAGTGACTTGCTTGATTTTATACTTTTATCTTGTGTTTGGTAAAGGAGAATGACTTTTGGATGGGTAAGGTGATGTTAAGCAGTTTGAGGTATGGTTGTATTGATAAGGGATGTTAAGGTATAATGGAAGTATAGCTTATATGAGACAATTACTAACAAAGGGATGTCTCTATTCAGGGCTGCTGCTTTAAATTGTGTCCTAATTAGAAAATGATGGCAGGGCTCCTACTCGGCAAAAGTAAAAATTTATATTTGTTATGTAGTATGCTCATCACAAAAAAATAAATGCTTGATAGACTAAAATTTTGAAAGAATATGACTGATGTGCTATATTACTTTAAAATAAAGTGCTGCAATTACATATGGTGCAAGATCCTGTAAGGTTAGTGGTCCAAATTGACAGAATTAGTCAAATAGGCTTAAAACCACTCCTGCTGTACTGAACTGTTGGAAGTCATTTGCATTCAAAGCTCTATAATATTCATTTCATGGCATTTAGGATAAGTAGTACAATACTGACCAGAAGGCAGGGCACTTTGCACTTTGAGAGCTGGTTACTTGAAATAGTTGTCTGTAATAAGCCATTCAGTAGTATCATGGATGAGGGGCCTGGATATTAATCAAATACAGTACTTTACTGTGGTCCTTTTGTTGTGGTCAGCTATGGATTCCAAAAATGCGTTCTTTATAAAGATGACTGCCACTTGTTTTTGTTTGTCTTGTGATGTGTTGAATATTGTCTGTTTGTAGGCTGAGGCTAGTCTGTTTCCTTTTCTCTTTAGTCTCATAAATTTGTAGGGAATAAGGTCTTCCAAAAGGTTTCAGGAAATCTTGCCACTTATTCTTTTCATAATTTGTAGTCGTCTTGTATCATAACATGTAAGCTTTTCATTCCAAGTTCAGACGAGTAAAACAACAGCAACATTGACCTGGAGTATCAGTGCTCCATAAAGCCTCAAGCTATCCCTGTCTCTTACTGGACTGAGTTAAGATAATTAAATCTGTTAGTAATTCACTATTGCCAGTACTTAAAAATACAGTACATACGACTCTAGGCCTGACTGTCTATGATAAGTCTGCATTTGCTATAAAATATATACATGTACATAACCCTATTGTATAGCAGCATTATCACATAATTTTTATGCAATTTTCCTTTTGTGGGATAGAAATGATAATCAAGTATGCATATATTTTCTTGCAGTAACTGTGTATTTATGTAGTATATCAAGAAAATCTTCAAATCAATGAACAGTTACAATCTGTTACCTCTATGCTACAGTGCCTTTACCTTATATACATATCACAATCAATTTTATAGATAACAATTATTATCACCTTGAAGTACTTATCACCCATATCTTTTCCTAGGATTGGTCCAAAATGTATATTCCATACAGACCAAGGCAATAACTGAACAGACTGAATAACTGAATTACTTAATCAAGCTCATCAAGACGTTCCTTGTGCCTCTTCAGGGCCTCTTCATGTGCCTTGATTTGCTTTTTGTGAAAATCCACTTCTTGTTTAAGGCCCTTCCTTATCTTATCCAGCTGTTCTCGTTCCTGAGGAAGAGAGAAAAATAGAAGTTGACAAAGGCTAATACATTAAGATGATTGAAACCGATACATGTCTTATGAAACTAGTTAAACTTACTGCAGCTGCTGGAGTGGATTATGATGGTTATCATGTTGCATTAAAGCTGTTAAAGGTATATTTTTCTAAAATTAATAAATGGAATATTAGAAGATAAAGACACCTATGGAAAGCTTATAGAAATAACTATGGAAAACAGCCATGAAAGATTTCAGCAAAAAAGTACAATATAATAGGGTTTAAACACTAAAAAAAAGGGGAAAAAATAGGCAATGTATCTAGGTGAATGTGAGCCAAAGCAATTGATTAGGCTGAGTATAGTAGCACTAGCAAGGCTAAATATTTGGAGTGAAAGTTACTGCTGATTCCTGTCTGTAGCATGACTATAGGTGTGACTTATGATCATGAAAATGAAAAACAACTATGGAGAGAGAGAGAGAGAGAGAGAGAGAGAGAGAGAGAGAGAGAGAGAGAGAGAGAGAGAGAGAGAGAGAGAGAGAGATAAGTAGACAGTAATATATGTACTGTAATGAGTGATGTGGCAGGGCTCCAATATACGACACAACTGTCATGGGTCTAATATGTTGTCAACACACTACCAAGGTCATTGATCAGTGTAGCAGGGTGCCACACACCACCATGAGGAATGTGATCTGAATGACGTGCATGGTGTGAGGCTGCGACACCTGCTGCAGGGTATAACTTGGTAGGTTGGGTAGGTTGTCAAAATCAGGATAATTTGCATTGCTAGATTATTGAAACGAGCAATTCAGAGATTTTGAAGACAAAACTGTGTTCATGGACAAATTAATTTTTTTTCTGAATTACTCAACGATCAGTTTTCTCAAAACCTTACCCTTTTGTTCAGTCAGTCATTGAGGGGGGGGGGGGTGATGAGTGATGACGCATCCCTGTGGTTTACTTATTTATATTTCATGCGTCATTCTCAATCCTATCTCTACACTCCTTAGAGTACTATCTTGATTTGTCCTCCCCTTCCCTAGCCACGCCCCATCCTTGCACCCGCTGTACTCACAAGTTTCTTAAAATACTGATCCTCCATCGCTGCCTCCCTCTTTCCGAAGGAGCCGCCGGCATCCCTGATGGTGCCCCCGGTACCACCACCCTGTCCAGCCCCTGAACCCGGATCGCCCTTCGTCATGGTCCTCACACACCTGCAGGGCAACACAAGGCACTGTATACACCTTTTGCTACAAGTAAGGCAGCTGCTGGGTAATTTTAGACCCATCCATTTTGTTATCGTGACGTAGCAGAATTTCACAATAGATAAATCCAATGTATTGTTACAGACATGTATGTGTGTTTTTATTTAATACTCACAATGCTAGGGGAGAACGGAGACGTAAAACAGTGTTTGGCTTAAGTGCAGACATAATAACTCAGATTACCGTGTGCCAATATAGCTGTATGCGGGGACGTCCTCCGACTGACTGACTGTTGCTTGGTGCTGCCGACTGCGAACAACCGTGCTCCCAAAGTAGATGCCTGAAAATTCCCTAGCCTAACGTTAGTATTTCCCTAGACCTAACATCTAAATCCTTCACGTTGTGCATTGTGTAAATTGTAGTTCTTTTTTTTTATATATATTATTTTACAATACCTTAACGACTTCTGTATGTTACAACTTTTATTTGTGTGAAAAATAAATAAGCGAATGAATGAATGAAGTGGCAATGCATCATCGTACCAAATGACCCCACGGACTGGATCAAGGATATTGACTGGACACTGCCAACTTGCGAAGAGATGCTTTCTGCTCTTTGTGTCACCAGCAGCAGGGAAGTGTGCCGACATTCTCGAGAAGTTTCTTTGTAGTACGTAGCGGTTCGCTTGTCATGTGGCTATACACTTTGTACAACACTGGAAGAACTTCATCCTATTTTTTCTTTTTTTTATGAAAAATCTTTCTTTTTTACTTAATATCACAGTCTTGCAAAAAATACCTATATCTTAAATCTGGGGAAATTCCCCAATTACATTTTATATGGCCCAGGGGCAGTCCACAGCACCGTGCAAGTCTAGGGAAGTCAGCAACTCTAATTGGTTCCTCAGCACACGGACATCTGCACCGCAGAAATCGGAAGAGGAAATGTGACAGGCAAAATGCATAAACAATTAATAAAGTTTGATGACTCGTCTCATTACTGGTCATCTTATTATAGTATTGCTACACTTTTTTCGTGACTGAACCTCATCACCACAGTCAGGACATTGGTAGACTGGTACATCGTGTATCCATGAAAGAGGTAACGAACCATTGGGATTCCAGGCCATTGATTATTTCACAAACTCATCACTATTGTAGTAGTAATCGTCTGTGCGTGATTTAATTCTTTGGTGTCTTGTTAATATATATTGGTGGTGTTGGTCTATTGCATTTTGTCCCTGGCTGGTATTAAGTTTATAGAGACTGCTTCAGGAATGGAGATCTTCCACGTCCTGGCACGTTTTCCAGCTTATGCACGGAATAACTTCGGGAATCGCAGGTTTTCCTTGCTGACAATTTTATTTATTTATTTTTCGTCAAATGATAAAGTTGTACGCAAGACGTAGGCCATCATTTTAAGTATTCCAGTACCACTTACCTGCGTACACATTCACTTTCCAGTATATAGTAACACAATTTAAAGTAAGTGTGGGAAAATTCAAAGGAAAAGAAATCCTATTGAAATGAACACACCAGTATGAAATGAAATAAGTTATTGGTTGTCAAGCTGTCCCAACAGGAAAACAAGGGGAAAAAATGGCATGAGGCTGGCTTTTATCTTATTATTTGATTAATGGTCATTTTGTGTTTATGATATCAGTTAGTTTTTTCATATTATTAAGTTTGCCATAGGTTCAGAACTTATTTATTTTCTCTAAATATGGTCTTGATACAATTAATTATACAATCCAGACTTGGTCTCATGAACCCTAAATGATGCATGTATTGTACAATTTTGAACTATGCATGTATGTAGTGTACAATTCCTGAGGCATATTCAGGACCAGTGGTGATGCCAAAAGTACCTAAAGGCTCCCTAAACTATTTGTGCTTCTTAGTTACTATATATCTTCAAGTGAATATTTGTTCCTTTTGATGTTAACATATGAAAAATGTAACTAATTAATTTTACTGCAACCATTCCAGTACTGCATGTTTTCCACAATTATGTTCATAACATTTTTTAATATTTTGAGCACGATTGGCAAGTTGGTAAATACTAAAGACAATGTTGTATACTTATAATATTAATATTCTTTGACATTGTTATATTTACTAATCTCAACATTACACTCTACCTTTTCCAGTCACACAATTTTCCCAAACCCTTTAAATGCTTCCTTTCACAATCACAATCACACAATCTACACCATTCTTTCTCTTATCAAAATCTTCCATCTCCAGGTAACTACCATGTATAAATATAAAGGTGAGAGCAATGAGTTTTGTGACGAGACATGCCACAAGGGATAGTTATCACATTACTGTCAATAAATGCACAAGAAATAATGGCGGCAACATAGGATATGAGAGAGAGAGAGAGAGAGAGAGAGAGAGAGAGAGAGAGAGAGAGAGAGAGAGAGAGAGAGAGAGAGAGAGAGAGAGAGAGAGAGAGAGAGAGAGAGAGAGAGAGAGTGTGTGTATCAGGTACTACATTATTCCAGAAGAGTCACTGTCTATATAGCCACCCTCTGAATCCATTTCATTTAGACATTAAGATACTGCCACTGAAGGGAAGAACAAGGTTAGATCTACAGCTAATGAGGTAATAGGAATGCTGCAAGTATTCCTCCATTATCCTCAGGGACAGTCACCTCATCATTTCCCACAGTCAAGTTGCCTGTTTAACATATAATGCTAGAAGTATGTAATGGAACATTCAGTTGAAAACATGGTAGTATATATGTTGGTAACTTACACACAAATCTTTCTCCACAGGCAAGTGAGATTCACAGCAAGATCTATGGATGACAACTACTCTCCCCTTCTCAATCACACTCACTGGATTGTCCACTGGCAGAGGGAAGCTGTGAACAGGTGATGTTAAGGTGAGAGATTATGGATCTTGGTGTGGTGGTGGGCAGTAAACAAGGAAATCACACTCTACCACTGTCTGATGCACCCACTCAATATTATATACATCATCACTAGAATACTGGATAAAAGCATCTCCCTTCTATATATATTAGATTTTTGCCTTAGGCACACATCACAAGTCAACAATATTTAAGATAAAACATGGATGTCTCAAAGAAATGAATGTTAGATAGAATTATAGTAATCTCTGATGTAAAATTATACACAGAAAGGAACTTTACTTTTTTTCCAAGGATTTAAACCTTGTTTCAAGTCTTTTAGAATAAGCATCGAGTTTGTAGGCTGCAGCTTCCAATTTAGTAACACTGTCCTCAATCTGGTCAATCTGCTCCAGGTAAGGCTGAAGTGCCAAATACTTTTCATTCAGATCCTTTAATGCCCGGCTGACACTTCCACCAATCTGCCGCATATCAGAATACTTGGTGATAGTTGCACGATTCATCTGCTCCAGTAGAGTATAATCTTCCAGCACAGCAGACAACTCCCCCTGTGGGATTTGTAAGAAATAAACTATCTAACTCACTGCTTGACTTTGTAAGGTATTTGTCTCAAGTGCTCTGCATTAGAATCAACTAAAATACTTCCTTGACATACTGACACTAGATACTAAATGAATTTCATGATTATAACAGAAGGGTGGGAAGTTTTTATGAGTTGTACACCCACACTTCATTCTGAGACAAACCTGAAGGTAGTTTGAAGTGTGAGAAAACATGAGTGAGGCGAGGTGACTCAGGTTTGGGTCATGTGGGTCTAGTGCCTCAAAGCTGCTGGTGCTTGTGGACAGAGTTGGGCCATGCTTGGGAGAACCAAAGCTGCTGAGTCTTTCCTCCTCATCCAGAAGATTCCTGGGCAAGGCATCTGGGAGCTGCTTGTTGCCAGCCGGCTCCCTGCCTTCTGGATCTTTCTGATTGGTCTCCATTGTTTTACTGTTAGAGAAATTTAAAAAACCTGGAAGTTTAACGCAAATATTAGCTTTTTTCCGCAGTGGGAAAGATAAACTTTTACATGAATGCTTGAAGAACAGTTATACAAGCTAACTCAATAATCACTGCACAATACATTATGATATAAGGTGAGGACTTGCTTAACAATGAATAATTTCAAGAAAATAGAACTATAGCATAAATCGTAAACAAAGCCTGCCATGAGTAAAAAGCCTTTTTGTGCCATTCTATTCTTTTGCATATGTGCTGATACTAATAAATATTACTTTTATTTTGTTCTAAGAGGTAAAGAGAAGAGAAGAGAAGAGAAGAGAGAGAGAGAGAGAGAGAGAGAGAGAGAGAGAGAGAGAGAGAGAGAGAGAGAGAGAGAGAGAGAGAGAGAGAGAGAGAAAACCCTAAGGAACCGCCATATCGAATTTCATTAATCATTTCGTCAGAGTCCCTTCTTGGTCCCTGTAACCCTCCATATGCTTCCCACCAATCCGTGCCTCATGGAGCAGGCTGACCCGCACCAATGAGACACATTAAAGGGCACCGACCACTCCCCCCCCTGGTGTGGGCGGAGGGCGGGCAGGGGCGTGTGCTGGGTGTTAGGGCTTCACCTCACTCTGTTTCCACTCACCTTGGCCTGGGGGAAGAGTTGTGTTGCCCCAAAGACCTCGAAAGTGACGTCTATCCCCCGACACAAAGCCTGACGGGGTGTTCCTCTGTAGGTCCTCCCTGTCTTGTTGACTGTTTATGTGGCGACACAGAAAATTGGATCAGCCCAGCAGGTACAGAATCAGGGCTGACTTCGCTATTCTTTTGAACTTGATAACTAACTCGTCTAACATTGGGGAAAGTAATCACAGAACAGAAGGAATACAGGTGGTTTATGTTTACTAGATAACATTCTTTTGTAGTGCGACGGTTAAAAGTGGAAAATGAGGTTCACACGCACACACATAGCCATCCACCCACCCACTCTCTCTCTCTCTCTCTCTCTCTCTCTCTCTCTCTCTCTCTCTCTCTCTCTCTCTCTCTCTCTCTCTCTCTCTCTCTAAGTAATTTTAGAATATTTAGAATATGAATGTGTATAAATGATCTCTATCTCGTATTATTTTCAATCTATAAAATTATCTATGTTAATGAAGGAACTGCTATAAGTGAAGTCGTCTTGCTAATTTCACAGCATTTTCCCCACAAGGCAAAAGAACTGTTGAAAAATGATCAAACATGAACAATCTTAACTAATGGAAAGATTTTTGACAATTGTTGACATTTACATTCTCAAAGATCAAGAGAGAGAGAGAGAGAGAGAGCGCGAGTCACCATGTTGAAAAGTGGAGTTCCTGCATGTATATTTTCCTCACATTATGAGGTCCTGACATGTTCTGAAGTGTGGACCGTGATGATTACCTAGCGCTGGGGTAACAAGGAGTCGGTGGAAGGTAAGGGGTGGACTGTCATGTCTTGTAAAGTGAACAAACGGGGATTTATGTGGCCTTCATTGTAGTGGTTTGTCAGCATGCAAATGTTCCTTAGTAGAACGAAAATAATTGGAACAATATTAAAATCGTAAATATAGAGAACAGTAACAGTCTGACATTAGGTGATAAGGAATGCATCAATGGTTGTATTTTGATGCTTACAAAGAATACGAAAGGAACACTCGGTAATTATTTATGATATATCCTTGTTTACCTTCCCCGTCTCACCAACCACTTTTTAATATTCCAAATTCTTCTATAGTTAGCCACCCTAGTCGAGGGTCTGCGCTCCCCAAACCCCTGCTAGTACATTAACCTAATCAAACATAAATCTAACCTAACCATACGAAACATCCAAAAGTTTACACCGCTGGACTTGAAAAATTTCAAATTTCTGCCACACTCTAGAGTTCTATTATCTGAGCCAGCTGTACTATAAAGATTTACCTTTACTAAATATGGTAAATTTGCAGTTTCAGCCAATACTCCATATCTCTACTCCCCCTTCCCCCGTCCCCTTAAACAAGCTTGGGGGCATGTGGGGAATTTGGGGTTTTGGGTGGGGGAGACATATATGAGTGGTATGGAATTAAAAATGTAGGGAAATTTCTGTAGCATTACTATGAATTTACGACAGGTAATATGGGGTTCAAAATGCTCCTAACAGTTTGACTTAGATGGTTAGGCAGTTTACTGTGCCGTGGTATGTATTGTCTGAAACTGCAATATTACCCTACATATATTATATGGCCATTTCTCTTCATGGGCTTTTCAGGAATGTGAAATTTGGTCCCTTTTGGTATCCTTCACCAATTAAACCAAAACAAACGTAATCTAAACTAACCTAATCCTAATCTAACTGATTGTTCTGTCAGACTGATTTGAGGCCTTTTACCAGCCAAGGCCGTCAACGCCAACTGCAGCTATATGGGCATATGACACACTACCTGGAAGCTGATCCTGCTTATTAGGTTGTCTCTGAAAGGGATAACTCAGCATGGAGGAGGCCAAGAGGACACACACAAAACTCATGGCTGTGGCAAGTTGATGCTTCCTGCTAGGAGTTGTTCAGTATGGGAAGGGAGCCTGCATGGAGACTTATGAGGTATGACTGCCAGGAGTGGTGTCATAGAGTGGGTGAGGTGACGCACCCCCTGGCATAAGCCTCCCATGATTGAGTGATTGAATCTAACCTTAAAAATAACTTAAGCTAATCTAACCTAACTCCTATTTTCAGATTTTATATTGAACTTTTATTTACCTTGCAGCTTGTTCCAGCCTCACATTGAGCATCACACAAAGGTGAACTGATCCACATCACTCCCAGCTGATGGTAGAGGCTGGCGGAGTACAGGTTCCTGCACCTCAGTGTTGGTCGCAGTGGTAGCTATACCTTTCCATCTAGTGATTCTGGAAGAAGCTGGGCATGCATAATCTGGCATTACACACCTTAATATCTTGTCTGCAGGATTAATGGTAAGTTTTGTTGACTGGAGGGCTGGATGGTGTCATCACAAGTATTGCAGGTTGTGAGATATTACTTGTGCATTTTCTTATTTTACAAACTATTTCTTATTTCATGAAATTTGAAGTTGGTATGGAATGTGAAAAAATGAATAAAATGATTCTACCTTTTGCTTTTACAGATTAACCTTCATACCAAGACTATCAAGACCAGCATCTGTTCATGACAACATGACTGGGGATACACTGAGGTAATATCCTTCTTCCTTGTAGATAGTCTCTCTCGCAAATTATTTAATTTTTTTACCTTGAGTAAATCAAACCTAATCCAATCTTCCCCCTCCCCTACCAGAGAGAGCTGAGCCATCTTGAGTGCTGCCTGGAACCCTGATGGAGCATACCTGGCCCTGGGGTATGGATGGAAGGCCCTGGAGGTGTGGTAGTGGGGAGGGCTGCCATCCACCCCCTTGTCAAGAAACCTGCTTATTCACCACTGTTAGTAGTACTTTGTGTAAGGATGTAACCACAAGATGTTGTGCAAAAGATCAGTCGTAAGCTATAGAATAGTACAGCCGGCCGAGAGAGAAGGAGGCAAGAAGTAAGATGCTAAATACACATTCTCGTGGGCCCACAATTCTCTGCAGCTGTGGTCAATAAGCAAGAGTTTAAATAAATTTCATCCTGAGAAGTAGTGTGATTCATGTTTTTTTTTGGTTGTCAGTAGGAAGGATAGATACATGATTGGCATAGATTATAAACTTTATTTGCCCATTAGTAGTACATTTGTACTTAAAGTGATACTCAAAAGAGTCTCCGGAGAGAAAGTGTACATCACTGTAGAAATTTATTGATTAAAAAAAAAGAAAAAGAAAAGCAAATATAATAACTGAGTGGTAGAGTCCTATGGACTTATAAACACTTGTTGCTCATGTACCTGCATCACAACAGGCTAACAAAGAGTCTGACACACAGTTTACTTGAACATACAAAATGAAGGCAAAATACTAGCAGTAAACAAAAATCTCTTCTCTGTAGAAGCTCCATTTGACATCACTGCAAGTATTCCCATCTGGGATGCTCTTCTATTCCAGTGTTCCAATTAGGGCAGTCCTCAGGTTGTTCAGCCTCTAGTTCTCTTCAGGTTTCTAAGCTTGCTTTACTGTAATAAAAAAAAAGTTAATATCAGAAAGCATTACCACACTTTCTATCCCAATTGTTATCACTTACTCCATTGAATTTATATCAATACTTGGAACTTATGAAAAACTGAAATGAAACACTAAAAGAATCAAAGCTGTTATGTACTACTTGTCTTGTTTTTAGTGGCTTCACACTAACAAAAGGTTTCATGTTTATGAATACTGACCGTGCAAGTAATACAAAATACAGACTATTTAAATCCTGGTACCTCTATCTCTTTTCTTTACCCTCTGCCTTCAGCATTAAGTAGAAAGCAAGGAAGGAAAGGAACATCGGCTATAGCACACGCCATTTGAGAGAGAGAGAGAGAGAGAGAGAGAGAGAGAGAGAGAGAGAGAGAGAGAGAGAGAGAGAGAGATTAGAGCTAGCTTTGATGTATAACCCTACTTAACTAAAACAACCCTTCAACAAGCAAGATCCTTAATACACTGCAAGACATCCATTACACATTGCAGCTGGCCACCACCTTGCCACCTATTCATCACTCCTACATTGAACACCGTGTACTATAGCTATGATCACGGACTGAGCTTAACACCTTCAGTACTAGGACGCATTTACATTTTTATTATTATTTATCGATTTTATGCAGGTTCAGAAAGTACCGTATAGGATTAAAATGATGTAGACTCTTAACCTCAACAGACCCTTCCAAAGGTCAATAAAATGTCTCATACCCCAAACTCGTAAAAGTGTTCCAGTATTGAAGGGGTTAACACCAGGTAAACGAACTAACCTTACAACCAAACAGTAAACACTCACATGAATAACCTGCCATACCTTCACTGTTCCTCCATGACGTAGTGGATCCCCAGGCAGCGAGAGGGTCCCTTCCCACGGGACTACGGAAGAAATAAGAGACTGAGGAATCTCATAGAGGTCTGTTCTCAGCTCGGACAGGGAAGAGCTGCATGCGGTTTCGTTCTTAATCGAAGCTATGAACCCAAACTCCTTATAAGTGAGTTGTTAAGGAGAAAATGATTTGTTAGCCAGTCGTCAACCGCTTGCCTCCTTTCTCTTTGCACATCATTACGTCATTATATGCGAAAATGCAAATTTTTGTAGGTACAGCATTACTCATAATAAGACGCTATCTAGCATTTAATAGAACACCGTGAGGTTATAATAATTAAAAAGTCAATCACAGTTACCCAGTTCAGATTAATCCCTTCACTGCGATATGTAACACGTAACAGCACTAGCAGTTACGAAACCTTCATATATATCGACAAGAAAGAGGAAAATAAGGAATGATTGAAAAAAAAAAATATGAATTTCTTTTAACTAGTACAATGCTCAGAAATAGCAATGGAGAATGAAGAAAGACTTAGGAATGATTAGTAACAAGACAATACGCAGGAAATGTGTTAATAAGCTATAACTATCTTCAATAATAAAATGTTTCATCTAAGTTTCATTAGGTGGCTTGCAGGTGAGATGGCCTGAAACATCTTTTGGTATACAAACACTGAAGTAATGATTGCGTTGTTAAGTTACGTTAGATTATGTTAAATTACGTTTAGTTTGTTGGCAGCGGCAAGGTTCGGCACCCTCCATGCACTGAGGTCCCTCTCATGACGGCCATCCCTGACAGAAGAGGAATGAGTGAGAGATGAGGAAGGGATGAGGCCTGAATGATTACCACCTGTGCTCTCTCTCTCTCTCTCTCTCTCTCTCTCTCTCTCTCTCTCTCTCTCTCTCTCTGTGTGTGCGTGTGTGTCCTTTCCTATACCACACACACACACACACACACACACACACACACACACACAGATGAATTTGGACACATGCATGCACGTAGCTTACAGTACTGGACTGGAAACACTTCAACTATATTATTTCTGTGTTGGAAACAGTTGCGCCACACGTCCAACATGATATCCCAGCTCCCACACTACTAGGCCCCCTCCTGTCCCTCATCACGCAAGCACTACTCCACATGCCATACTAACATGACTAACTTTCTTATTTGCTAACCTCACTGACTCACTAAATAACTAATCTAATAACATGACTAAGCAACTAACTTCCTTATTTACTAATCTAACTAACAATAATTAATCTACTAACGTGACTAACTAACTAACTTTCAAATTAACATTTTTACTAACTTGCTTCCGTAATGATTTACTAACCTTCCTTAATGTTGCGGCGCCATTATAGAGACTTTCAATAAATTCATACAAATAACATACAAATAAACAAACTATCTGACTAACTAGCCAGCTAACCGACCCACTTACTTGTTCATACGTTGATAGTTCAGAAGAAAAGACAAAGACAGTTTAGCAATGGTAGACTTCATGAAAATACGAGCATACAATACACATCTTTCACTACTACTACTACTACTACTACTACTACTACTACTACTACTAATATTCGTGTTACTACTGCCACATGTAGCTAAGCCGAGTCACCATCACAAGAGAAGAGGTGGGGAGAGAAAGAGAGTCAGGGGGTCGGTTCCTATTCTCCCCTCCCTTACCACCTTACCGCCCCGACTACACCACTACCACCACCACCTGTCCCTCCCGATGGTGGTCAGTTAATTCGAAAATACTGGAGAGAGCAAAGTTGAGGCTGGAGGCCACTTTCATTTCCGTAGGCAACCTGGGCCGTAATGGCGAGCCTGATGGACTTCCGGCTGCATCCCCCGCCCCGCCCCGCCTCGCCCCGTCCCGTCCCGTCCTGCTCCACCCCGCCCCACCCACCATCGCCCCGCCTCACCTTAACTAATGCTGACCTACCAACCTTCTACTTCGCTGCACATCACCAAGCATACCCCTGTTAATGTGTGTGTGTGTGTGTGTGTGTGTGACCTAACGCAAGCGCGCGCGCACACACACACACGCACACACACTATACAATAAGAAGAAGAAGAAAAAAAAGAGGCTTATTTTTCTAACTCTGAGTTGCGAGGTCCCATACACACCAACACAGAGCCACACACAACATTACTCTTCACACACAAGTACTGCTACTCGCTCTGCTGACACACACACACACACACACACACACACACACACACACACACACACACACACACATCCTCCTCTCCTCAATGTGAAGGCCTTTTACTCTTTAAGACACTCACACAAATTTTTGGTCTTATCTCACTACATACTCTAGTCATACAGCATCTTATCTTGACCTTACATAATTACCCTTCAACACACAAGTAGCCGTACCTTTACAAACACACACTTACAGACGGACACATACAAACACACAAGCCCTCCACTCTATCCTGAGGTCCCGTGAGGCAAGGCTGTAGTGGATATACCTTCCCCGCGTGCCCCGAGCCCTCCATCTCTCCCTTCCGCTCCTTATTCCCAGCAGCACTTCCCCTCCTGTTCAGCTCTTCTGCGTCGTACTATTCTCTATATTATCAAGCTCCTGTTCGCCGCGATCTTCATGTTGAGGCTCCCAGGAAGACTCTCGTGAACTTGTTTATGTTAGTAGGAAGGATTTGACAGTGACTGGTAATGATTGATAGTTGAAATGTTGTGGTTATGGTAGTACAGGGTTGCATAGGTGTTCTAATAGCGGTGGTAATAGTGGTTGTAGTTGTTGTTGTTATTATTAGTCACTATTGTTATTGTTCTATTCTTCTTATTATCATCATCATTAGTGGTGATGGTGGTACTACTACTACTACTACTACTACTACTACTACTACTACTACTACTACTACTACTACTACCACCACCACCATCACAGTTAGTACTATGATCAACTCTTCACTTACCACACTGGTATTGCAGACACTGATACTGATACCTCGAACTTTTCCCTGCCATCTGTAACATCAAGGTCTTGGACAGTTTTCTCACATTAAACTCCCACATTTGTGAGGCATTTCACCTTCTTGCGCCTTCCTCAGTCAAATCAACCACGTAACTCTGGAAAGATAACATTAAAATACATTAAAGCACATAAAAATCATTAAAAACATCGTGAAGCTTCGCCCTGCACTGCTTCGACTCTATAACATTGAAAATAAAGGAGAAAAACACTGAAACATATAAGCTACACATAACAAGTCCAGATTGTTAACATATTGGGTGGTTTGTGAGTGTAAGGCTCGTACTCTCAAACACTTCTACGCTTCACCTCCATTATTTCAAAAGGCTTTATTCATATTTACACAAATTTTCGAGGTGTTTAACGGTTTTAGAGGCGGATTGAAAAGACATGTATATCATTAACTGGAAAAACGCTCTTGAAAACACCGCTAACCCTCTCTGTGGCCCTGAAAAATAGTCGTGGTGAAAGAGCAAAGCGTTTCTGAATATGGATTTGAGTTGTATTGGTGAAATTAAAGGGTAATATATCGATGGAATATTGTGTTCTGTTGTATAGATATTGTGTATAAACATATAGGGTTATATAAGAGTGTGAGTGATGTGTGTATGTGGATATGAAATGTATTATGTAGTATGAGTAATAACTGACTTGTTAATAGGTCTTTATTTTCTATTTTATTTTATGTTTGTTACCATTTGTGATGACACATTTTCATCATGAGAATTAATTATTGTTATATATAACTGAACACGCCGTGTGTGTGAGTGTGTGTGTGTGTGTGTGTGTGTGTGTGTGTGTGTGTGTGTGTGACCGATTAGGGTTAGTGAGCTATAACCAAAACACACACACACACACACACACACACACACACACACACAGGCGCTGAAATCCTTCAGTACTTTCCGAGGTTACGAATAAAACAGTTTCCAGCATTTTCATATTTTTGAGTCCCTCCAACTTAGGATTTCATTTTTCATCCACTTGCAATTTATATTTTCTCGTCCTGAGAGAGAGCTGGGATGAGAGAGAGAGAGAGAGAGAGAGAGAGAGAGAGAGAGAGAGAGAGAGAGAGAGAGAGAGAGAGAGAGAGGAGGGGGAGGAGGAGGAGGCCTTCGAAAGTTGACGAGAGGGGGAAAGTGGGCCAGTGGGCGGGGAGGTGAAGTCGAGATGAAACTCTTGCATGTTGCATGTGCTTTCAGGAGACTTCTATAGACAGGGCCCTGCTCTCTCTCTATCTCTCTTTCCCTGGAACCACCGCCACTACCACCACCACCACCAGTTTCTCCACCTTTTCCTCTGCCGCCCAACCTCCAGCAAGCTAGCGACATCTGCATCACAAGACCCTGCTGAAGAGGACGTCTTGGGCGGCGTGTGCTGGTGGTGGCGGCGCCTCGGGTCACGCGAGCGCCTTTCCAAGCACCTGACGAATGCAGGTGTAAGGCGGCCCACATCAGAAAGGTATCAGGCTTGACGAACGATACATAAACTGATACATAATGCAGAACCCGCTTTGTGGGTGTGGGAGAATGAGAAGGAAGAGGAGGAGAAGTGGAGGAGGAGGAAGGAGAGATGGAAGAGGAGGAGGAATGGGGGTGGGGGAAGATGTTTAAGTCACTCCCTCCCGTGACTCAGCCAATGGGAGGCCGCGAAGGCGGAGTCGAGCGACGCCTCTTGGCCAATGAGCGGCGGGAGTTTTGCACCTGCCAGCGTGAAGCACTTGGCCCACTCCTGCTAAAGATTTGGGCTGGAGATACACAGGAGGTATGCTCGTATATATGAGGCAGGTAAACAGGCTCCAGGTGGCCCCTAGGTAGGAACACAGCGGCATAAACACGACGGCCGGTGATATACCTGCCACTCGACTGCCTCCACCACCACCACCACCACCGCCACCACCACCCAGCCACCGCCGCCATGTATTTCAATGCGTGTCGAAAACAATCCGTATATGTATGCTCCTGTTACACGCCTGATGGCTGAACAGGTGTGTGTGGCAATCAGCCGGTGCAGGCAGTTAGATGTATGGACAAGTACGAGTATACAGAGGCTGCCCATTCACCTGGATTTAGTATACGCTTATAATAGACTTGGAAGGAACCAAACACACACACACACACACACACACACACACACGCACACACACACACACACACACTTGATGGAGGAGGATGAGGAGGAGGTTTAGTAGGAATCCAGGAGGCCATGAAGTAGCGGTGATAACAAAGTCATTTTCTCGGTCCTTCTTCAGTGTTACGACCGCTGCGGGAAGGTAAAGGGAAGCAGAGCGGCAGGGATGGGATGGGTGAGACACTGGGACAAGGGGAGGAGGTGGTGAGGATGAAGAGTGGCGGGACTAAATGGTTCACTACACTTGCCTGGGACTGCATTGCTTATCAAGGTCTGATTGGTACGATGTGCGTTGCTATGTCGCGATACGAAGTTATGTGACGTTTGAAGTTGCTTTTCGTTTGGAGACTAACTGAAATTGAGTGAATTATCTTATCTTACGCTGAGAGGCACGATTTTGGTGTCGTTCTCTTCTGGATGATCTCGATACAAATCACATTAGAGAAGCACATATTATCTACTTATCATGTCTTAAAAGGAACTGACGATGCCGCTGCTGCATTAAAAAAGAGAAACTAAAGATGAGATGCATTGTTTTTTATCGCGATACATATATCTGTGCGTGATGTGTGTCGTGTCAGTGGGTCGATTCACAGCTACTTCTTCTCATGGCTCAACTCTCTTTTTTTGTGAGAGCGTTTCAAAATACGAATGACTAATTGAACGGCCACATTGTCACAGCTCATTCAGTTTTAACGCACATCGTCTTTAGGTATAGATCACAAGTGTAGTTAACGCAAAAGTTGTATCACAAATACTAAAGTGTACCAATATGTATCACCAGTCTCAAAAATGCTCTATGTAGTCTGTATGCCATAAAAAGAAGAAGAAAAACGTCATGAAAAAATAAACCAGGAATGAATGTTATATTTTCACTCACAGGGCTGAAGTTGAGGCGAAGAAAAAATGGAATTGCCGAAAAGAAAAATAACAGACGATTCATCAATATTTTCTTCATCCCTCAGAATTAACAAGAGAGAGAGAGAGAGAGAGAGAGAGAGAGAGAGAGAGAGAGAGAGAGAGAGAGAGAGAGAGAGAGAGAGA
>CM035199.1:13222779-13228522 GCA_020233015.1 Callinectes sapidus | reverse complement strand
AGAGAGAGAGAGAGAGAGAGAGAGAGAGAGAGAGAGAGAGAGAGAGAGAGAGAGAGAATATATTTCCTTAACAGACTGCAAATTTAGTGCCGTTTTAATACATCTTTTGAATTATCCCTTTAGTTTATGACCACTTGGCGACTTTTGTATGTAAAATTATACATATCTAGTCCATAGGCTTATCAGGAATGTCTCTCTTGCATCTTGTTACTTACTGTTGTTGTTGCAGTGGTAGCAGTGGTGGTGGTGGCGGTGGTGGTGGTGGTTACAGTGGTGGTGGTGGCAGTGGTGGTGGTGGCTGTGACTGACGCTTTGGTTACCGGAGTGGCTGTGTTTGAAGTTGTAGTGGAGGTGGCAGTAGCGGTGGTGTCAGTGGTCGTAGATGCGGGAATAGGGGTGGTGGCTGCAGTGGTAGTGGAAGGGACAGCTGTGGTAGAGGTCTTGGTGGTGGTGGTGGTGGTGGTTGGGGTGGTTGGGGTGGTTGGAGTGGTGGTGACTGTAGTGGTTTTAGGATCACCTGGTTCGGAGGAAATGAGATCTTAGTTAAATGATATTATACATTATCTTAGAGTAGAGCTTCAGTTACAAGTGTTTTTTACGTCAATTAATGCTTCTTTATTTGACTTTGTGCGAGTGCAGTGCCTCACGAGCTTCCTCGCGCAGTACACCATTGGCAAGGAGAGAGAGAGTCACTGCCGCCGCCAGTCACTCACTGAGGACGAAGCAGGTGGCGTCAGGGTTGCCGTCAGGAGGGGAGACGCTCTCATGAAACCGACAGATGCCGCCTGACGTGGCTCCATCCTTCACGAAGCTGAATCCTCCACACGAGGCTTCTGAAACATTAAGAATGAAGCTTTATCAATGAGAGAGAGAGAGAGAAAGAGAGAGAGAGAGAGAGAGAGAGAGAGAGAGAGAGATGAGAGAGAGGAGAGAGGAGAACGATGACGAGGAGAATTATCTAATATATATATATATATTACTATATATATATAATATTATATATATATAATATATATATATATATATATATATATATATATATATATATATTCAAGTTTATTTAGTTCTAGGAATATTTTTTTAGTTCAAATATACAAACCGTACGTCCTGTAGGTATTTAACATCCAGTTCGGTGTTTCAGTTAATTCTACAGCAGCTTAGACTTGCTGCTCCACCATCACGACCTGGCTGGTACGTGTACATCTGTCTACCTTAGCTCCTCCAACCACTACACAGCCTTTCCACCACACCAGGACAATGTCCCACCGCGGTGTGTGCAACTGTTGTTGAAGCAACCCTGGCGACACTCAAGAAATCAGCACAGCACAGCACAGCACAGCACACATCACCTGCTCCTAGCCATGACCCGGCCTCGTCAGTGCTACCCTTGACCTGCAATGGGTCTTGAGGTCGGGGGGTTTCCCTTGAGTACCACGTGACACAAGCAAATGTAAGTCCAACGGAGCGGCTGTTAAGAGACCTAATAGACTTTCCTTCCCGTACAGCAAGAGGTCGACATAAGCCTCGCAAAGACTGGAGTGTTCTGAGTGCCTTGAATGCAAAGGTCAGCCCGTGTGAAGGCAAGAGGCACCTGAAACAAAACTGAGAGCGGTCCTCGTGTCATTCCGTGTTGCTGGCCTGGACTTGAGCAAGAATCGTGTTTGACAAGCACAAGTATCTTCTGGTAATGCGATAATGGATGCAGTGCTACGCTGAAAGGAGGAAGGGAAGCTACCTCTGCTCGTATCATGAGTATTAAGAACATTACTTTCCTGCTGGAGACACGACAGCGCTGGTGAAAATGAAGCGAAGTCCAAGTTCTGAAGAGATTTGAAAGGTGAAACTCCAGAGAATCCTTTAATGCTTTCAGAATTAAGGGCTCGGCGTCAGAGATAAGCCCTGTGTTAGATAGCACGGGTGTAGTGAGTGGCTGTTCCATCTGGTGCAGTGACATGACGTGGCGAGACGGATGGCAAGGCGAGGTGTGTGTACTGCTGAAGGAGGGAGGACTTGAGAGGAATGTAACTGCAGGAGGGCGATGCATAAGACTTTATCTGGTGGAGGATAGCTGTCAGAAGGTTAAATTTGTATAGGCTTAAGAAAATATACCTAACAGAACGAAGAAATTAGACGAAAAAGGAGAAAAGAGTGAGAGGAAAGAGAAGGAGAAGGAAAAACGAGAAATCAATAATCTACTTCAAAGATTCTTATTGTTTTCACTTTTGCTTTCAGAGGTAAGTGATGGACGATAACGGTGCACGACTGAGGCAGCACGGCAACAAGGCAGCAGCGCGGTACATGGTAAGAGAAGCAACAAGTCAGTCCAGTAATTCAGTAGCGGAAGGAAACATTGAACCATTATCTACAGAGAAAGGAATGCTGCTGAGAAGATTACTTGAATTGAGAAAGATTAACTGACGCAATTACTCTCTCTCTCTCTCTCTCTCTCTCTCTCTCTCTCTCTCTCTCTCTCTCTCTCTGTCGGTAATTCTCTGGCATGAAGGTAATTAAGCATTTTTCTGAAGCACACTCACAGTTTCCAGTCCCGGCATTTGGTGAGCATCGCACTGCACGTATTGGAGGGATTGGGCTGATTAAACTGTTTATGCACGAGTCAGTCTTTGCTAATTGGTCAGATAAAGGAGTAAAGGAGTTCATTAGTAGTAAGTCAAAGCATGAGTGTATACCAAAATGTTTCACTACACTATTCTTCACTTGCTTTGTTTTAATCCCTTCAGTACTAGGACGCATTTTTCATATCTATTCTTCTTGTTATTTGTCGATTTTGTACAGCTTCAGGAATAATTGTGGGGATTAAAGTAGTACAGATTCCAACCATTAATATTCTGACCTCCTTAGATCCTTCCTAATGTCAATACAAGCGTCTAATCACACCCAAACCCGTGGGAAAAAAATAATGTGCCCCAGTGCTGAAGGGTAAAGGAAGCTGTGACAAAATGAACAGATGAATAAATAAGATAGCCATTGAAACTGTTGTTCCATAAAAGTGTTCTCAGAAAAAGAAGTGTCTCAAAACCTCCTCCGTCTTGAAAGAAATCATACCTACTGTGCAAATAAAAGGAAAAGATACGTTTACTGCGCTGCTACAGTTGTTTGTTGGGGGAGAGTATAAATATTTGTCGGAGTGGTGATAACATGTATATACGTGTTGTTTGTTGTTGAAAGACAAAAATACAAAAGAAAATGATGAAAAATAAAAAGACAAAGAAAAATGAAAAAAGAAAAAAGAAAAAGAGAGAAATAAGAAAAAGAAGAGAAGAAAGAAAATTATTGTTTGTTGTTTGTGGAGGAGTGTTTCAAAATGTTCGTTGGTTTTGCAATTACATAAACGTTCACATTATTTATTTGTTCGTGAGGAAAGACTATGAATATTTTTTCAGAATTTGTTTGTGGAGAAAAATCCCAACATTAGCCGGTGTACTGATAACATACACATATATAAATATATAATATCCTCTCATTCCCTATTCTGTCAAAAAGAAATGTGAGTTTGAGCAGCCTATCGTGTTTTAATAATAATTTCCCTGTCACGAATAGGTGATAAAGGGTTGAACTAATATTTCCTTTCCCATCTCAGCTTTCCTTCTCTCCTACCTCCTTCTCCTTCCCACTCCTCCTGCACTCAAACATCAAGAGCGTGGTGAACCTCAGGAAAAGTAGAATGTGTGTTCCTTGTTGGTAAGTGGCTCGCGAGGGAACTACTACATCATTTCCACTCCCTTTTGTCTCCCTTTCCCGCGCTATGTCCTTTGGAGGGTGTGGTAAATATCCCGCTGTCTAGAAGTGGGCGGTGAGGAGGTGAAATAATCCCTCCTCCTTTCCCACTTCCCCTCTCTCTCCCCTCCTCGTCTCATTCTCCCCTTCAGACGTGGAGAGTGTATTGTGTTCGAGGGGAGTGGCGGACGAGGAGCTCAGTACGTTATCTACCCTTCCTTCACACTCTTCCTTCTTCCCCTCCTTGCAGTGTTAGGATTCTGCATTAAAGATGGGGTAAGCAGTATTCGCTCCGTAACCTTTGCCGGCACTTTCTCAGTCTTCCTTATTTCCTCCTCATGTTCCTTCCCTTGCAGAGTTATGATCATGTTTTATAGATGGGACAAGCAGTGTTCGCTCCGTAACCTTTGCCATAACGCTGTGTGACTTTCATGACCACTTTAGTCTATTAACGGCACTCTTAAACACTTTAGTCTGTTAACGGAAATATTCTTAAGTGTCACAAAGATGGTCAAGTCAAGTTTTCATTATTTTTCACCGTATAGATTATGCAGAGCCGTTATTAACCACTTCAGTACTGGGTGGCATTTTCATATTTTGTTCTTCATATTATTTGTCGATATTATGCAGCTTCAGAAATTCACGGAGGAATTAAAATTGTACAGACTCTTCCTAATGTCAAAATAAAACGTCTAATCACACCCAAAACTCGTGATGAAAGTTTATCCTAGTAATGAAGAGGTGAAGACTCTATTGTAATGGGAGGAAACTTCAAACCCCTTTATGCGCTGAGAACCTTGTAAGTCCATCACTCAGCCTTGCCACACACTCACTCTGGGTACACTTCACGGCGCAGACAATGTCCCTGACGGCATGAGTATCGAGGAACCCACTGCCACACGCCCCTGCCTCGCGCTCCTCCAGGAATACCACAGTTCCTCTCACCCACGCCATCCACGCCACCGCCACTATCGCTGCTATCCTCAGACGCGCGCTCCTCATTCTCTCTCTGTCTTTCTCTCCCTCGGCAGAAGAATCCCCGGGAAGTCTCTCGTAAAATGCGGCTCAACTTCAGATTACATTTATAAGTAGTGTTGTTTTGTTTCCTCCCCCGCACGCTGCCTGGAAGTGAAGCAGAGAAGTGTTTTAGTTGATGTTATGCTCAGTCACAGTAACACTCGAGAAACCTATGGATTTGTTTTTGTTTGTGTAAGAGGGGTAAACTGGCCAAGGACAAAAAAACGTAATGAAAATAAAAAGTCCACTAAATTGCCAGTTCCATTAAAGTTCAGAAGTATTATTTCAATCTACTGTTTACAGATGAACCCCTTCAGTACCGGGATGCGTTCCTATATCTAATCTGCTTATCATTTGGCGATTTTATACAGCTTTAGAAACTCATGCGGAGAACAAAATAGTATAGACTGTGGCCATTAAACTTCTGGCCACCATAGACCTTTCCTTATGTCAACAAAATCGTCTAATCACACCCAAAACTCAAGGTAAAAGATGTGTGAAAGGGTTAACCAATACTTGTAAATACATAAGGTGCTAAGGTGGTAAAGAGACTGTTAACATATACCCTTGCGAGAGAAGACCCTCCTGACGTGGCTGCAGAAGGGGAAGTGTGAGGAAGCAACGTACGGAAAGTGTTAACCCATATCCCGTGTTCTGCGCAGACGTCCTCACTTCAACAAAATGCTCATGATGGACTCCAGTAATTCATCGCAATCTGTGTTGTCTCGTTTGCCACTAATCGATTTAACTAAGCGCATAAATTATTAAACTTGCCTCCGCCGCCACTGTGTTAATTTATCTTGATATTTTTTTCACGTGTTTATTCATCGTTTATTACTTCGCTCACTTTGTAGACAAGTAATCAGCGTGTTAGTTTATTCCCGTTACTCATTACTCCTTCAATCTTTCGCGTCCTCTCCACCACCACTGTGTTAATTCATCTCAATTTTTTCTCACGTGTTTATTCGTCGCTTATTACCTCGCTCATTTT
>CM035199.1:13215279-13217779 GCA_020233015.1 Callinectes sapidus | reverse complement strand
ACTTTACACCAGCAGTTTTGTTTGCATTTGCCGCAGGATTTGTCATCATTGTAGTAATGGAACTTTTTACACGTAACATAATACGCTCACTACTCACAGTAAAAGTAATGGATAACTTCGCAGTTGTGTGTTATATCGAAAATAAGTAGCTAAGTAAAAGTCTTTATCATTACCAAGTCTTACCACACTCTTTTGACTACAGATATGATTCACATCCACCTTTTTTTTATTATTATTATTCCAGTATGAAACATCTACTCATATTCTTACACTATTGTGTGGCAGTGCCGGGGAAGGAGGAAGAAGGCTGACCACTTGGCTCGTATTCTCAAACAAATCTGTGTTTAACCTGCACCATTTCAAAAGGTTTATTTGAATTTACACCAGCTTTTTTGGGGGCGTTTTTACAGTTATAGATACAAAGTGACAAGACTTCTACATTATTAACTGGAGAAACACTTTAAAACCCCCTAATTATCTCTTTGGCCTAGGAAAATAGTCATGTTGAGAGAGAGCAAAGCGTTTCTGATTACGGACCAGAGCTCTCTCTCTCTCTCTCTCTCTCTCTCTCTCTCTCTCTCTCTCTCTCTCTCTCTCTCTCTCTCTCTCTCTCTCTCTCTCTCTCTCTCTCTCTCTCTCTCTCTCTCTCTCTCTGTTATTTCCCACCTCCTTCCATCAGTCAGGCCACCTCCGACCCTTCAGGCGTCTTGGGGGAGGAGCGAGGGTTGCCAAGGCGACCCGTGACAACATTGCTGCTCGGGACCTGTTGATGGCGCGCGTCGATAAACCTTAGTTACTTCAGTTCGTCTTGACCCGCGGTGCTCCCATCTTGCTGCCCGCTCGCTGCTCCGGCTAACATCACTCCCTACAGAAGAGAGCTAATACTCCAGCGGTCTTCATGCTTGAGGGAGGAGTCATGGATCTTACAGTCTGCACACTATGGACTTTCTCCCCATGAGTGAGTTATCAGTAAGTTCCCTGGCCACCCCTTCACTGTAGTAATAACAATCATGCAGAAGAAATTCACTTTGGTAGATTGTCAGTTACGAGAAACGATAATCCGTCGCGAGGTCTGCGGATTACTCTTGATCTGTTTCGCAAACTGGCCTGTCTGGATGCCTATGGAGTTCATTCAGTACGAAAAAATGTTCCTGCAAAGCATCAGCTCATAAACACAACTGTGTAAGAATGCAAAAATATTATCAGAGGTCTATGAAATAAATGTTGAACTGTGCTCTACCAGGCCATTAATTGCAGCAACCTGCTAGATGGTGCAGTGGCCTCCTCTTGCTGTGCTAGGTGTGGTCACTGAAAGATTCATTCCTAGCGTGAGGAAAACAACATGCCACTTGGAACCACCACCACTCAACACAGGCCTAGCGGAAAGGGTTCATCTCTTCTATACAGTCTATCATTACTCTGCAGGTTCAAACGTACCATCAAAGATGCGGATTGTCCAAGGCAGCTTTGGAGCGCGCTAAGATGTGAGGCGTGAGCACCGCGAGGCTTGCCATCGGACATGACATCGGTGAAACAACTGACAGCGTCCGAGCGCCGAGGAAATAATAGGTTCAGGTCGCAGAGCCAGCCAGCACCCTTGCGGCCTTCCTCCAAGGCCAACGCCCCGAGCTCCCCCGCCAGCCTCGGCAGCCACAGACCCCGTAAGGAATGGACCATCGACGGCATAACCACCAGGAGGCGACACTCGGCCCATCCGTCCCACGAGGTGGGTTGACTGACCGCTCGCTCACCTGTGCCTTTTATTTGCTTAGAGCCATCATAATTACTGTTATTATTACTACCAATCTCTCTCTCTCTCTCTCTCTCTCTCTCTCTCTCTCTCTCTCTCTCTCTCTCTCTCTCTCTCTCTCTCTCTCTCTCTCTCTCTCTCTCTCTCTCTCCTTCCCCAGGGGAGTGGTGGTCGGCGCGGGCAGGTGTCAGCCGCCAGCTCACGGAGGGCAGTGGCAGCATTCACTCCTGCCTCTCGTATCAAAGGAGCGACAGTGAGTGGGCCGCCGAAGGTAGGCGTGTTTCGACCCCGCCCCTCCCCGCCAACCACCTTCAGAAGAATGTACGAGAGAGGAGATGTACCTGTCACCCTCCACCACGACCACCACGGCCATACCCTGCGCTGGAAGGTGTGTGTGTGTGTGTGTGTGTGTGCGTGTTTAAAAGTCGCCATCTCTCCTGTATTTGAAGATTCCTCGTGATCTTTAGTGTGAAGGTCGCCATTGTGAATTATTAAGGTAACATTTGTATGGTAGAGAAGATGAGGAATGTAAGGCGGGGCGGGGCGGGGCTGGACGGGACGAGGCGAGCGACAGAGCGGCATGGAAGGGAGGGAAGCTGGGAGTGAACTTGCCTGCATCGAAAAAAACGGAGTGAACGGAGAACTGAAGGCAAAAACTCTCTCTCTCTCTCTCTCTCTCTCTCTCTCTCTCTCTCTCTCTCTCTCTCTCTCTCTCTCTCTCTCTCTCCCTCTCATCTCTATCTCTTCTCT
>CM035199.1:13144166-13215057 GCA_020233015.1 Callinectes sapidus | reverse complement strand
GAGAGAGAGAGAGAGAGAGAGAGAGAGAGAGAGAGAGAGAGAGAGAGAGAGAGAGAGAGAAAGAATCCAAAAATCTCGTCTGACCTTCATTCCGTAATTCCATTGATCGCCTCTTGACCTTTTGCTAAACACCACCACCACCACCACCACCACTACTCCTATCGTTACCCCAACCACCATAATTAACCACTCTATTGCCAGAATTTAGAGACAGAGGGGAAAACCGGCCGAGGGTAACAAAAATCTACTGAAAAATAAAACGCTCAACTGTCTCAGAACACCTCCAAGTTACCGTACATTTGATTTATTTACCTAAACACAATATATCACATCTATCATAGTCAACCACAAAATAAAAGGCCGCAGAGATGACTAGTCCGGTTCTCATAAATGTTCCCCCTTCTTTGACGGTGTGGAAATCATGTTAATATGTCACTAAAATCTTTGTAACACCCTTGAAAGTAGTAGAGGTGAGATGCAGGTGATCTTTAGTATACAGGTCTTTACACCAACATCATCACTACCTCCTTTGCCACCACCACGCACCATTACAGGTTGACGTGGAGAAACTCGACTACCACCACTACTTGCCCCTCTTCTTCGACGGCCTGCGGGAGACGACACACCCTTACGACTTCTTCAGCAGGGCGGGCATCCGGGATCTGCTGGGGAGAGGCGGGGACAAGATCCTTCCTGTCATTCCTCAGCTCATTCTCCCCATTAAAAGTAAGTTACCTATGTTCAAATACGCTATTTATTCTTCTATATCTGCAGCTACTCTTTTTAACCCTTTCAGTACTGGGACGCAATTTTACCGTGACTTTTATTGACATTAGGAAGGGTCTATAGAGGTCAGAAGATTAATGGCCGGAGTCTGTCCTATTCTAATCCCAACACGAGTTCCTGCAGCTGTATAAAATCACCGTATAGTAACCACAATGAAAATGAGAAACTGTCATAGTAGGTACTGAAGGGTTTTAGATATTTTGGCTTCTCATGTAGACTGTCTTTAAAGGCACTTGAAATTATCAATCGATTTTCCGTACATGTGCTTTTTTATTGACAATTCAGGACCTTTTCTTAATCATCAATTCGTAGACTGATGAAAACTTTCTTGAAACTCTTCAATAACTTCCACAGGGAACTTTGAAAAATCAATTCTGAAATCACCAAAACTTTTGAGGCTGTCGTGCCAATTGGTTTGTCGAGATACAATGTGGCCGCGGTTGCTTTCAAATTTGCTCTCAGAAGTGAAGACTAAGAAAGGATTAGCAGAACGAGATGATTGCGGCTCTGAGGTAGCGAGTCAGGTGACGGTGTGGCGCCAATAACCTCACGCACACGTGCCCGCAGACTGGGGAAGGCAAGGCGGTGTTTGGGAAGCTCTCTCACGCAACAAACAAGTGAAGGATCTCCAAGAAATATCAAACGTTCACGAATAACTTGCCCCTGCATCGTTTTATATATAATGCTGTGATAGACTTAACATTTAGATTACCTCAAATTATCTCATGGTCTGAGGTCGAGACGAATATTAGATTGGATAATTAGAAGAGTTAAGTGGAACTATCACGGGTGGAGTAAGGGAGACTGCAAGGCACAGGGCAGTCACGCACTGGGGGCGAGCATGGAGGCTACACCAGACTGTCGGTGCTCCTTCTCTCTCTCTCTCTCTCTCTCTCTCTCTCTCTCTCTCTCTCTCTCTCTCTCTCTCTCTCTCTCTCTCTCTCTCTCTCTTTGTCTGTGAATGGCTAAGACAAGGCAATAAGTATTCTTCTTTTATTGGCGAAGTTCCTGCATTCTCGCATTTTATATTATGAGCTTACTGAAACAAAAATCTACAACCTGAAGTTTAGACTGATCACACGTTACCGTTTATTGTTTTCCATCCATTTCCTTACCGCATGTTAGAATCTACTTTTCTCTCATTCCTTCCCATCACATACTACCGCACTATTATCCTACTCCCCTTGCACTACTTTCATCCTTCATATTCCTTGCAGGCTCTTCAGTTCTTATCCTCATCTTTTCCTCCATCAATCTCTAAAGCTTCCAACAGGTTATAATGGATTTTATTGTGGCTTTCAGTGATTGCGATAATAATTTAACAAAGATTCTGCCCCATCAGTAAGAAGATATACACCTGAAAATTTGACTCATCACTCCTGTCTGGATGAGATAATAAAGCTTTTAAGAATATTTGTGTTTATTTTTTTATGTTTTTAATGCAAGAAGGGAAACCAGAAAAAACAACAAAAACTATTAAGAAAAGGCCCAATCTCCACATGGGTAACTTACGTCAGAAAACCCTTAGCCAGTGTGCATTTGATTAATTCACCTTAACACAACATATCACACTCTGACATCCTTGGGTTACTTTCACCAGCCATAATCCTCGTTCGCCTTCCATAGACCATTTGCTAAGTAGCTCACTGCAACCTTTGACTTGGATACTTCATGTCCCACTATTACTACTACTACTACTACTACTACTACTACTACTACTACTACTACTACTACTACTACTACTACTACTACTACTAAAACACACACATACGTCGAATGCGCATTAGTGTTACAAAGAAGAGTGTTGCGCCCTGTGAGGAAAGTTAGAATCACTCTCCTCACTCAGCAAAGCCCCTCACCACCTGCCAGTCCCGAATCAGCCCCACATTACGACCGTCACGACACTCTCCCTTCCCCAACATCCCTGGTCTCCCCGCCTCCCCGTCTCCCCCTCCCTTCCTCCGCCTCCCGCCGTGATGACCGCCGGATCAAACATATTATCTCGCACACACAAACTCTCCCGCGTCCTTTATCTTATCGATTATCCTCTGTTATAATTTAGGTCAGGCGAGACTGTCATATACGCTCCCTGCTCGTGTGTCTAAGGTGAGGCTGACGACTTCCTGCTAGGCTTACTGATATCCTAATTGTTTCTCTCTCTCTCTCTCTCTCTCTCTCTCTCTCTCTCTCTCTCTCTCTCTCTCTTCTCTCCGGGAATCACGTCTATAAGATTATGAAATGTTTTTAAGGTGTTTTTCGATGTTGAGCTGTGAAAGTGAATGTGCAAATGAAGTAAAGTATGTATTGATGTGTGAAGGATGAGAGGTATCTAGTACAAATTTGCAATATCATTCAGAGAGGGGGGGGGGGTGGAGACTTGCAGTAAAGGTGGTGGTGGTGGTGATGGTGGTGTAGGGGGAGAAGCAGATGGCTCATACTGTATGCACACATCCCCTTCAGGTGCCCTCAACACCAGAGACGTGAGAGTCATCTGTACTGTGCTGAAGGTGCTGCAGGAACTGGTGATGTCGGCGCCTTTGGTAGGAGAGTCCCTCGTGCCCTACTACAGACAGATCCTCCCCACCCTCAACCTCTTCAAACACAAGAACGGTGAGTGAGTAAAGTGGGTTACACGAGTGAATAAAACAAGTTGTCTCATATGTTTGAATAAGCTAACCAAGGCCGGGACTCGGAGCTCTGTCTGTGCATAGGTCACGTTAGACTCAGTGATCACTAAGACATGGAGTTGCTATATCCAGTGAGGAGTGGTGGTTGCTATGTGGTGCAGGACTAACGTAAGTTGACCTTCATAATGACAGAAGCTGCATAACACTTGAGTGAATTCATGCATTAGCAATGGAACTGTATGGATTCCCTATCTTTTCTGCACAAAAGTATAGTCAATACCACCATGTCACAAAAAAAAAAAAAAAACGAGTGAACACAACACTAACACCAAGTTAATGGTGGATGCTGCTCAGCCGACCCTGACAACACCGATGCAAACTTCCACCAGTCGCCCTTTTTGTCACAACAGTAGGGACAAACACAGTCTGGTATCGTTAACTTTCTCTGAGGCAGTAGACTATGTTAATTTGTTTTTATTTCCGGTAATATCACCCAGTAAGCAGCAGCCATAAATCAATAACTATGTTCTCTTTCAGTTAATTCTGGAGATGAGATTGATTATTCCCAGCAACGCCGGGAGAACCTGGGTGACCTTATCCAAGAGACGCTGGAGATCCTGGAGCGGCACGGGGGGCGGGATGCTTACATCAACATCAAATACATGGTGCCCACCTACCAGTCCTGCGTCATGAACTGAGGGGCTAAGGAAGGACCACATGCACCTGTCTATGTCCATCGGTCTTTATTTAAGAAGTAGATACCGACTAACGCTGTTGTTTGCTGAAAAATGTTCCTTGAGCGTCAGTCACATGAACAGTGAGAAAGGACACAATCTGTTTGCACACTACGGTAGTTAATCCAATTACTCTCATCTAAGGACACTTCTTAAACCTGGTGAAGTGAGATGGAATACATAACTGTTACGTGTATGAGTGAAAACGATGGCGCTCACTTACCATCACATCGAGGTTTCAAAGGTCGGCCTCTGCGTTGACTTTATTAACGAACGATAAGATTACTCCTCTGACATTGATTCAGCCCCCCTTCAGTCTGTTAGGGAGATGTACGGCGGTGCCTCGAAATTTCAACAAAGTTTCAACATTTTCTTGCAATATTCAGAATGCAAGAAGACAGTGAAAAAAAGGAAACCATTTTTATTTTTAGCGAGGCGAGGAGCATTACAAGCGTGAAAAAGAAAGACCGGACAATTATATTTTGAAAAGATGATGGAATCGTGTGACAAAACCTGAACTATGCCACACCAGATCGAGCACACCACAGTGTGCTTCAGGTCTCGAAGAGGTAACCACGTGCACTTCTTTAATGATGAGTGTAAACAAAAGAACAAAAAAAATAATGTATATACATGTTGACAATTTTTATAGTTTAATGAAAAAACTATTCTTTTCTTTTATAAGTTGATACTGAATTTCACACACACACACACACACACACACACACACACACACACACACACACACACACACACACACACACACACACACACACACACACACTTGATTGTTGTTGCACTCTCATAAAATTCATATCTGCTGTAGCCACTTATCTCTTGCTTAGATGCAAGTTTCAGGCCCAGTTCTTTTCACTTAATTCTTCCATATCCATGCCACTGGTAATTCGTGAAGGAACGTTACTTATCAGCATGAAAATAAAAAATAATGTACTAATCACTTTATATCCTCTACCTATTCTTCATCCTCAGAACGAAATTGTCGACTTTTCTACTTGGAATTCAACCCTTTCTTAAGTTGCTGATCATGTAAGAATCTTGTCATCTGCCATTCAGTCTTCTTACTCTTTCACCTTCTTTAATCATTGGTCGATTATTTTCTGTGCCTTAATTCCAGTGGAGTAATTCACTACTCTACTGAAAAATGTGGCAGGTCATGTTTGTGTGATATGTAAAATTATCCACTCTTCTTCAAACTAATCCTCCTTCTATAACCATATTCACCACTGTTTCTGGTTCTTAGGTTCATTTAGAGTAATAGACTGCCCTACTGAAACGGCACGCCCCTGTTATAGTATTCATAATATTCCCACACGTGATTCATCGCTGTTCCGCCACACACATCACGAATAACACCAGCATAACATTGGCGCGGAATCCTTAAGACGGGAATGTGTTGGCTTTACCTCGCTTCGTGACATGACATCACGCATATCCATGAAAGCCTTTGTTGCCTTAGCCATGGACAGCAGATTCTTCGTTTCTACCGTACTCTACGTTTTCTCCTTCGTGCTTATTATTTTCTAAGGTGGCAACTCAGCGCTCTCTCTCTCTCTCTCTCTCTCTCTCTCTCTCTCTCTCTCTCTCTCGTGACAATAAGCAGGCTATTATCAAGCATATATGAGGCGAAGTGCTGTGCTGAAGGCTTCTTGGTGTAGTGGTGTCACGCGAGGTGTTAGACCAATAATGATGCATGACTCAACAACCCAAATGAGTAACAATAGCCCTTCCTGACACTTTAGTGTATCCTCTGTGTGACAAGTCATTCTCTGGTGTGTGTGTGTGTGTGTGTGTGTGTGTGTGTAATTCACTGTCGCGGTCATCTGCTGGTCGCCCAGACAGCCTTTTCCCTGCGGAGCGAGCTCAGAGCTTATAGACCGTGTGTGTGTGTGTGTGTGTTACACCCGAGAGAAAAATGTATTTTGTTTCGATCTTTTATATTTTGGTTTTTCTTTTTTTCCCGCCATTATCATTTCTTTTTTAATAGTTTCATTGTTACATCACATTATTTTTTACTCAGTAACCATTTTCTGAAAGATTCTTTGGGTGTAAGGTTTTTCTCCTCCTCCTCCTCCTCCTACTGCTGCTGCTGCTGCTGCTGCTGCTGCTGCTGCTGCTGCTGCTACTACTACTACTACTACTACTACTACTACTACCGCTGATGATATCTATAGTAATGATTATAATAACAACAACGGCAACAAAAACATCACTTTATGAAAATTGCATTGCTAAGATCGGGGAAGGAACACCTGTATTATATAAGGGAGCTTGATAGCATGTCACATCACGAATGGCTGTATTTGGGTTTGGGATAAGTTAATGTCTGGCCAGCTTGCCAAGGGAGGGTATGAAGCGTTGCGCATTTTATGTCTGATAGACTATACGCGTCATTGTCACCGCGCCAACACAGACATCCCACTGGCAGGTAGCCTTAGGAACAACGCAACTGCCATACATATTTACGCCGTTCTACATATAACCTATACATCTCATCAGTGAGTTTGTGATGCGTATTGGAGGAGAACATTTGATGACTAGGCGCGATTATGAGTTGACATTAATCTCCCTCAGACAGACATATCATCGGTATTATTATGTTGATAAAAGTAGCCATATAATGGAAATATAGTGAAGAGGACAGTATGAGGAGTCGACACAAACAAAGGCAGGAATACTGAGAAGGATTTGTCACTGCATCCATGAAGGAGGTGGCGAGATGAACGTGAGAGTCATGGTAGTAGGTACACTCGACTCTATGTAGTATATACTTTTCATTTAAAAAAATAAAATCATAGAATATCCATATGTTGCAGAGAGAGAGAGAGAGAGAGAGAGAGAGAGAGAGAGAGAGAGAGAGAGAGAGAGAGAACACCACTGGAACCTGTCACCCAAGAGGAGGCAGCAGTACATCCAAGGATTCTAAGACCCTGAGCACATCCCAGCCCTGGTTAGGTCACCCACTCTCGCCCATGACCCTGCATTGACCCAACTTGGCCTCATGATACAGCAGAAGGTGTGCGGTTTACACATCTGCGTCAGGTTAGGCAGTGGCTCATCTCGGCTCGTGTGTTTTACTACTTGTTATGGAGCAGCTGTAATACAAATTTATAATATCTTGAATCATTCTTCCTTATATATCAATTATCGTTTACTTATAAGACATTTTCAAAAGAAGATCGTATGAAAGCCGAGCAAAGTAGAGAACTCAGACACGGCTTGAACTGGCGGGAGGGAGCATCGCCCAGCCTCAGTGCAGCGGTACTGTTGCAGATCATCGTTAACGGGGCTGTCCCGGTGCTTCCTCATGACAAATTCACAAGCAAGATCAGAGAACTGAGTCACTCCTCGCTGTACTGCTCCATATCACACAGTACGTAGTTCATTTATATCAATAGAGAGTGTACACGTGGCACGGCAGGGGCCAGTGCAGCTCTGCAGATGCCCAGATACTAATATATCTCAAGCATTGTGGCTCAAGAATTGAAATTCTACTACTTTGGTCCCTGTGGGACTATTGATCAAAACTGTAAATTTATATACCTACATGTGTTTCTCTGACAAGTGATGGGAGGCTGGGTATCTAGCCATTGGTCATTTTATAGTTTTACCCAACCAACCATTTTTGTGACATGGCTTTTGCTTTGGTATTTGTCTAGAATTACTGCTCCACCCCATTCACCACACACACACATCCAACCCCTCAAGCAAGCTTGGGGGACTGTGGGGAATTGGGTTTCTTGGGGGAGGCATATATGAGTGATATATAGTTTCAAAAGTCTAGGGAAATTTCCCTAAATTTAGCCAGGGGGGGACTGCACTCCCTGCCTCCATCACCCCTTGTAACATTATAACTATTCATGATTCTGTTGGTCTCATTATTGTCCATAAAAAAAGATATAGATATCTGGTTCATTGATTACTGTGAAAACTACAAAGAATAACCTTTCTGGGATTTTAATTTGACTTCAGAAATCATCAATCCCTTCATTAAAAACTGGTTTATTAGACCTGTCTGTAGAGATTTAGTTGCCATACCTACTGAGACAGTTAGTGTGTCTCACAATGAACTGCTCAACAATTCACATCCTTTATAATCGTGGATGTATGACATCACATATGGATATATTTTCTAATATATATATATATATACTACTGCATTATCCTCAACCATTTATCATATGCCTAAGATATGGTTAACGTACCCGCACCTTGTTATGATTATATATTTTGCATGTAGATGAACTTCACATCATTTGTAGTCGAAATCTCTCTTGCAGTGCCTCTCATGCTGACTTCAGTAAATTATCTGATTGTGCATAGTATTTCTGCATAGCTACAGTTTCACCCACACTAATCCACGTGCTTTTTAATGGTTAAAACTATTTCTGAATTAAGTATCTGGTTTTTTGTCTAGTCAGGGAAATGATTAGTACTGATGTAATGTGTCCTGGATTAAGGTTCAGTGACTGATTAATAGCAGTATCTGTCATGAAGAAACAAAAACATGAATTTTTCTTCTGGTTGAAAAACAATTGTAGATGCATAGTGTTGTTATTGGAACTGCAAGGTAACCTGTCCATTTTTTTGCAGTATAAAATCCAAGCTCAGATTGCTCATGGCTTCTCTTCTTTGGAATGTTAAGAGTAAGTGTATTGCATATTTAATATCTGGACCAACAAAGATACAGGACTTCTGATGGACATTAGTCTATTTGTCTGTTACCTTCAGTTTTTACTTCCCATTAGTATACTAACAAGAGATAAAATACGGACACAGTGTACTCTAGAACTAACATTGTGTACTTCATGTGTGCGCTTCTGCTATATGATAGTAACTTGCTTGATTTCTTTTTATATGTATTTTGTGTATGAAACTAATTCTTTATTTTATTTTTTTCAATAAAAATAGGTATGGTCATTTATTATCATCAGAATATTTTTGTATTACTAGATAGACACCATGAAAATAGAAAACATGCATAGAAGATTTAAGATATACATGCATATTAAAATACTTTATTCACTTTGGAGATGAAGTTTGCACACACGTCACTTGACATCACAAAGCAACCGTCACCAGGCCATGGATCATATTCCCAGACACTGTGCCACATTATTCTGACTAGTCATAGCAGGCTGTAGTGGAAGTTCTTGAGGTTTTCAAGTGTTGTCATGATTCTAGAGATAATTTAAAGAATCTCTCTCTCTCTAAATGATCATAATAACAAAACAAAATTCTTAACATGAGCAGCATGGCTTAATTCATGTCTCATTTCTTTGTTAATTTTATTTTAAGAATTTTTGCTATGATCACCGATAGTCTGAAAGCAATGATGTTCACACATACACACATGGGTAGTAGAAAGACAGAGAAGAATATAATTGGACCATATTGATTAGGGATAGAGAAGGCCCTCTCAGAGTCATTAAGAGGAAGGATTCCAATATTGCTTATTGATCTCCTGGGACATTTTTGCCTAGGTAACATGCATTCACTCTCCCTCTAATGGCTCCCTTCATATTCTGTGTTGTGTATTGTCTTCTGTATGAGTTCCTGCTGCTCTATTTTTATCCGTACTTTGCTTCAATTTATGTGATTTGCTACTGTATTTCTCTCTCTCTCTCTCTCTCTCTCTCTCTCTCTCTCTCTCTCTCTCTCTCTCTCTCTCTCTCTCTCTCTCTCTCATCTGGTCATCTTTGTTATTGATAGCTAAATGGCTCCCTAATCAATGAAGGCTGAAGGGAGTGAGTCCAGTGAGGGGCAGGAGGGAAGTGACAGCTGGCAGTGTTAGGGTGGAGAGGAAGGTCACTCACCAGGTAGTCTTCATTTAGTGCAGGTGAGGCAGCTCACTTGGTGTGTTGCACCTGTAAGGTTTCACACATCTCAGAAGTGGTAGTATATTGTATTTGAGTGCTATTGTGGTCTTCCTTCAGGTAAAGTTATTGTGCAAAGGTAATATTAATGTCACTTATGTTTTCCAACAGACATAATGCATAATATTCAGAAATCTTACTTGAAAGTAGTTGCAAAATGTGTTGATTAGTGCATGCAAGTTAATGTTTCATTGCAATACAGTTTCTTATGTAATGCTAATGTACACATAAGTGACTATAGAAAGCCAGCATATTGTCATAATAATGACCTCTTTACAAATAAGTAACACCACAAAGCTTAACTTAAAATATTTATCATTTTACAAAATGCCTGACTTTTTTCACCCTGACAGACACAGTTGGTTTCCGTTTGGTTCACACCCTCAAGATGATGCCCCGACCTCTCGTGCTGTGTGGCCCTTCAGGTCAGTAGTACTACAGAATTGTTTCAGAGATCCCTTTGTCAAAAAGAAGAGCCATACAAAAAACTCATATATGTTTATTCTAATAAAAATTATTTGGAAAATTTTTGCAGGTGCTGGCAAATCAACCCTGATGAAGAAGCTGTTTGACGAGTTTGGTTCATACCTTGGGTTCTCCGTCTCCCACACCACACGCTCCCCACGGATAGGAGAAGAACATGGCACACACTATTATTTTGTTACCTTTGAAGAAATGCAAAAGGCAATTGATAACAAGGAATTCATTGAACATGCTAAATATTCTGGTAAGTCAAATGTTTTGCAAAGGAGAACATTCATCTTAACAAAGCATTAGTTTAAATTTCTTCTGATATTGAGGAAAAAATAACATTTAGAAATTATTTAATGAGATTTCACCTATTTGAAGAATGTGATGGACATACTTAGCATAAAAAAATTGATTGAAAATGCTTTTTAGGGAAAACAGGGACTTGAAGGACCATAAGACTTGATTTCATACTACTAGGCTCATAATTAACAATTACATATCAAACTTTACTTGGCTGCTTCCAAGAAGACTTTATTCAGCTGGTTATGTCAAGACAGAACATAAGCATTTATCAGTTTATCTATATTTTTCTGTTTATTTTTATTCCTTTATTTGTTGATCTTACTTTTATGCATTTATTTTTGTTGGTGTTTTTTCACTTATGTGATTGTAGATGTTGGTCTTTGAGAAGAAAACTTTGGTTACACAAATAAAATGTATCTTAGGCAACATACATTTTCCAGGGAACTTATATGGCACCAGCAGGAAAGCAGTGGAGGATGTTCTGAGTAATGGAAAGATCTGCATACTAGACATTGATTTGCAAGGTGTCCAGCAGGTGAAGGAGACTGACCTACGAGCATATTATGTCTTTATAAGGCCACCATCAATTGAGGTAAGGCACTTTTGTTTCATCATTCTAAATTTGTTTTATTCATATAGCCCCCACACAAGTCAGATCAATTGCGGGAAAGCCAATCCGAGTTACTTCTCTTTTATTCACATTTTGCATTATTGATTTCACCAACTATTGAAATGATCTGTGTAATGCAGTACATAGATAGGTACTACATACACAGATTGCACATACACACAGACACACTCACACTCACTCACTCATTGTGTACTGTAGTGCTTGGCTCAAAACTGAGAGTTTGAGTCCTGGGCATGGCAAGGCAAATGGGCAAACCTCTTATTGTATAGCTCCTGTTCACCTAGCAGCAAATAGGTATGAAATGTAACATGAGGGATTGTGGCCTCACTACTCAGTGTGTGGTGTATGAGTGGTCTCAATCCCACCTGAAAATCAGTATGATCTCTGAGAGAGCTGATTGACCAGCAGACTATGGTAAATTACACACACTCACATCCACATGCATGGGAAAGCGTGAGCCTAAATGTGCCTCTTTCCTGTTTATCACAGTTATGTAAATATGCACACAGTCAGCTATGTAAACACTGATCTCAGCACCAGCAGTGTTGCAGCACACATGCCTGATTCATGTTTTAAATGGTTTTGATACTGTAAGAACTATCATGGGTATTTTAGTAGTATACCAGCCATTTGACCTAAAATTACTCAATCAAAGGGCAAAGAATAGGTACTAGTGCACTCAGGATACAACATTAAAGAAAATAAATGGTCCATGATGTGTCCCATGTATCCAACATCCAGCTTATGCGGGTCTGACTTTAGCAAGGTATACTGCACCAATTGCAATTTTTATAGATATTGATCTTAAAATAGAAAGTATCTGAACCTGTATTTTAATTTGATGATGTTTTTCAGCACCTGCGAGAGAGACTTCTTGCAAGAGGCACTGAGACAGAAGAAAGTCTCAAGAAGCGCCTTGATACGGCTGAAAAGGAAATGGCGTATGGTGAACAGGAAAGTAATTTTGACAAAGTTATTGTTAATGACAACTTGGAGCGAGCCTATCAAGAGCTCAAGGAGTTTGTTCAGCCGTCAGTTGAGCAGATGCAGAAGGGTGATGATACTCAGTGAAACAAATATATATTTTCTTTGTTGCAACACACTGAGTCAGTTAGTGATCTTAGTATCAACATTGTTGCTTGTTGATTCTTTTGCCAAAGAAGCATTCAGCCTCATTTATCAGCTTTCATTCCATATGGTAGTTTTGCATTGACATGTAGATAATGCACTTATATTAATGTATTTGTTCATCTTCACTAGAATATTTTATTGCACTTGTGTGATGCATATGCAGTTTGCAAATTAAAATTAAGAAATATTCCCTGTAACTAACTTACAAGTATAGTTTTTTTTTCTTGCTTTTCTATGGAAACATATTTTAGTACACTACACCTACTTATCTATGTCATGCTGAGATATCCCTTATAGGGAATAGCCAAGACAAGATGTCTTAGTCTGTCTTGTGTGAATAAGACTATAGCAGTGGCAGCTCCTTGGCCTTTCTGGTTGACTTTCCTAACACAGAACGGGTGGCAGTGTTCTTCTACCCAAACCATGGAGAATGTGGGCAGGCCATAACCTTCTCACCACAGGATGTATTTCATTTCATCTATTTATTTTATTTTGTAATGTGGAACAGTGCTGTAGTTCTACATGTCACCCTCCAGTTCATGTTGGACTTTTTGTTTCATATTAGTGAAATACATGTATTTGATGGTCTCTTTTTATTCACAGTGTACAGCAACAAATTAGGTGATTTTATTTACATTTTATATCTGTGTTTCAAAAACAGTAACCATCTCAAGTTTTGTTTAGAGCTGTCAGCATTTTAATATGGCTCACATTCACAGACCCAGGGAGCACAATATTCCAAGTTGCCAATATTTATATATGTAGTATCACTGAATAATAATATTACAGTGAATTTTATAACATTTTGTGGATCAGTCTATGCAAATATCTATATTGTAGGCTGAGACACCCCTTGGAGGACAGAATACAATACATAACTCCTAATCTCCATGCTCTGCCTGTCTCTGTGACATGCAGGGTGTGTCACACCAGTCTTTTGCAAATCCAGCTATGAAATATATGGCCAGGCTGTGCTCTGCTACCACTGATATTGTATACATTATATGTAAATAAGACCAGACCAGATAATACAAAAACATAGGGAGAACTCTCATGCAGCCAGTCAGGAAAATACAAATCTATTTTTTCAAATTTTATGAAATATGCCATGTCAAAGAATAGAAATGTAAAGAAGGAAAGCCCAATTAGGAATAAATGAACAGACTCAAGAATACAAGAATGGTTTGTACCTGGTTGACATCTGATCATCATCAGTATTCATATGAAATTAATCATATCTTGTTTCTGTCTTTTAGATAAGTATCGACAGCTCTACTTACTACTTACAATATACTGGGTGTTCTTTATTAGTGATGAATATTTTATTGATTACATTTAATAATTACATCTGTACTTCAATAGTTTACATTTATTTATTTATTCATTTTATTTACAGAGAGGGATGATTTTATTTTTTAAGAAAATATGTTCAGGTAATGAAGTGCATGTGTCACTGAATTTGCTCTTTGGTATGGGAATGCCAGTATGAAGAGAAGATGAATATCCCTATTGTATTATAATGTTGCAATATATGATGGACCAAAATGTGTATAAAAATATTTATTAAAATGTTTTTAGTCTTTTTTTTATGTATATTAAATGCAGGACCACTTCCAAGGCTGTAGATAGAACCAGGTATTCTTTAATTACATCTGATCTATTTACTGATGAGAGATCTTAAGTTAGTTTGAAAAGTAAAATGGTTGTGTTAGTGAAGCTTATTAGCTTAATGTACGTATAGTTATTTTGTATTGAATAAATTATAAATTTTACCAATAATTTTGTAAACATGCATATCATCAAAGTTTGAGTACAAGTATTCTTTCTTCTGCTATTCCTACCTGGCATCCTCCCAGTGCTGGGCCCACTCGTATCACATTCCAGGCTACCCATACCTATGTTGGATCTGTGGAAGCCATCAAGTGATTACACCTGCCTCCATCATCTCCAACACCTGTAATCCATCACACTCCCATTCCTCCAACCTCCTTATGCATCTCCTCTCTTGGCCAAATTGTCAGCCCTCCTTATCCGGCCTCATTGGGATCCACATTACTAAGGGCCTATTATTAACATTTTCCTCACTAAGTTGATTATCTCCTTCATCTGCAGGACTGTTCCCCTTTCTACCATGTCCTCCAAACCAATCCCTCCTTCAATTACCACCAGGTCCTCAGGTTCCATCTGTCTTACATCCTCCTTCACTATATCATGATCCTAAAGTTGGCAGCTGGTCTACCATTGTCCGCCTTATATCCACCTTTGGACAGGATGTAAATCTCCTTATTTACTCCTCTTATGAGGATATCTGAATATCCATACTCTCCTTCCTGCCTTCCCCTTTGACCTAAGCACTAGTCTTCTACCCTCTTATATCTTTCTCCAGGAGTGTTATCCCTGTCCCTCAGCTCCTTCCATTTGCTGTCTTTTTCCTTTTCGTTGTCCTGATCCTTTCTCTCTTGGTGCTCCACCTTGACTCTACCACTATTGCCCTCCTGCACCTACAGGCACAACCAAGGATTCCTATAACATTCATGGGCATAACCAAGGACATTGTAGAATCCTTGGGCACAACCCATCAGCGTTTGAGCATTTGCCATTTAAATTCTCAATTACAATTACAAAAATATTAGATTACAATTATGATTATAATTACTCCCGCGATGTTCAATTAGTTAATGCGAAAAAAATTCCATGAAAATTGCAATAAGGACAACAAAAGTTTGGGTATAAAAAGAGCACGCATCTCGGCTGTTTTTCACCCATTACTTCCTTGCAGATGTATGTAAGATCTCATACAAGCACTGGTTATAGTGTGTATGTGTGAGGTAAGTCACCAGTGTGAAATTAAAGTAAGGGAAGAGAAAGAGAGTGATATACTGTATTTTAAATTTAATTTTATTGTTTTTGCATGGGAATATAATGACTATGAATACAAAGTTACCGCAAAGCACACAAATACATTCCAAAAAAATATAATAAAAGTTTGTTCTTAACATAAGATTTTTGCTAACTAGCAATGAGTGCATTTGTGTTTCTAAGTTTGTTGATTTATACGAACTATGCCTCAGTGCGTCCCCCAGCAGTAGTGTTGAAGGGGGGAGACATGACGTCACGACCAATGAGCGGGGCGGGCTGGGGTGCAGGTTTTGTACTCAAAAATAGGATACAAACAAAAGGAAATGAGTGATAAAGACTAAAGCGAGGGCCGATAGAAACCCTCTCCACCCCATACCAACCACTGGACTGGACTGGACTAGACGCTGAAGGAAGGAAAGAAGGAACGCACCGCTGGCAGGACAAGATTAGCTGGCCAATCACGGGGAGGCTGGCAGGAGATACCGACCAATCAGAGTGTGGGTGACGTTTTACCAATCAGGGTGTGGGTGACGTTCTCCCGCCAGCCGCATGTGACTGGCTATTGACAACCCAGGAGGAGGAGGATGACCCGCCGCCCTGCTTATTGTTAGTTATCGGTGGTGGTCTCGTGCAGGAAGACGGAGGAAATGGGAGCAGGCTTGGGGAAGTGAGAGAGAGCCTTGTTGTGTGTTGTGTGTGGGGCGTGATGGCCGAACAGCAGCAGCAGCAGCAGCAGGCGGGCCAGAACACCAGCAGGCCTCCCTCGCTAAACATGTCCGCGACCACGTCAGGTAAAGATTTGTTTGAGGCAGCGGAAGGGAGTGGTGGAGGCTGAGGAGTGGCCGTGGGCGTGGTGACCCGGGTGGTGGGCGTGTCGCGGGGCTGTCTTTGCCAAGGGACTGATTTGTCATGCTGTAGAAATGTCGTTTTTAGGGAACTTGTAAACGTTTCAAGGCCGTCTCACCTTTGTAGGCGTTCAAATTTAGTTGCCAGTGGGGCGATGTGGCCTTGCTTGAGGTCATGTGTGGTTTGGGTTGGCTGGGGTTATATTAGGTTTGGTTTGGGTTTGGGTTGGATTGTGTTATGTGTGTAAAGGCACGAATGGTGTTGTTAAATAGAAACATTTCTTCAAATAACTATCTTCTTTCACTTCCTTACTAGATTTCTTGGCCTTTTTGTATATACACAGCATTTCTGGCTGGACTATCTGTATCTCTTTATTCAGAGTATTTTGTATTTATTGATTGCAGTGTGGTAAAATTAGAGTTTAACACAGTACGTCTCTTCTTTTCTTTCTTTCCTGCCTTCAATCTGGGATATGGTGGAAAACTGGAAGTTAGACGGTTAGAATAGCCAAATTTTGACATTTATGGGGAAGACTAAGGATGAGATTAACTTTCGTGACATTCACAGAATATCATACTTACAAACCAACAAACAACTAGCTAAGATTTCAAAGCCGTAAATTGTGTCCAAGAGGCACCCTCCTTAGTGATAGTAATCTAACCTAAGTGTTGACCTTAACCTCTTCAGTACTGTGATGGATTTGCATAAACTTATTTGAGGATTAGAATAGTGAATACTTTGGCCATTTATCTTTTGACCTCCCTAGAGTTTTTCTAATGTCAATAAAATCATTCAGTCATACCCAAATCTGAAGATAAAAATGCATCCCAGTACTGAAGGGGTTAGTAGGAAGTGGAAGGTCAGGGACGTGATTGGTCAACATCTTTCTGAACTTCAAGGGGTACTGGAGCCACTGATTGTCAAAACGTCTTGCTTGGATTGTTAAATTTCTCAGTAGTCATTGATTGCTTTGATGCTGTAGATGTTATTAATAGAAGAAAGACAGTTTTAAGTAGGTAAGAGAAAGAGAGAGGAAAGCAGACCCCAGTCCTGTGGGTGGTTTGCTTATAACATTGTCTTCCACACTGGGGGTAAATGTATTACCTCTCGGGTGTGAGCCATGGGTAATATCGTAACTTCGCTATTAGGGATGTGCAGTATTGACAAAAATACCAATATGACTGATGCCAGTTTTCTGAATTGATATTTCTTAATACCTATATTTCCTGGAAATACCAATATTACTGGTATCAATACATATTTACTTTATATAAAAATTTCCTGTATCTATTCTGCCACAATGTTTAGCATGTATTACAAGTCTAGTAGTAACATGTAACACTACAATGCTACACGGTAGTTTTATTATGGGTTGACATATATGTAAATGTAATTTATGGTAGAATTGGGTGACCTTTACCTTTTATAATTTTTTTTGCAAATATGAACATGTCTAACAATGAAAATCTTGAAATATCAGACATTTATGTTTTGTCCATTGTGTCCACAATCCACATATATTAAATTTTAAAAGTATGCCAATGCATATTATAGTTATTGTTATGGTAGAAAATAAAATTCGGTGAGTAGTTTTCTTTTACTTGTTGAGCTGAGGCATTTAGTACTGTAAAAAAAGATATCCCCCAAAAATACTAATAAAAATTACTGGTGTGGCGATATATTGAAGTGATAGAAATACTGTTACCAATATACAGACTAGTTGCCAATACCAGTAATGCCCAAAACCTAAAATGCCAGTATTCTGTGTGTATTGTAAACCTTCATCATGAGTACCTAATTATGAACACAAATACTTTGCACTGTTCCAGGTCGCCGGAGCAACCTACGACTGGCCTTCCCTGGTCAGCCAAGATCCAACAATGACCGTCCACCAAACAGTGTAGAGTTTCCAGCCTCAGGCTACCCCACCACTCAAATGTAAGCACACCTTAGTGTCTGACTCACTGTTGTAATGTAAGGCACCAGGCTAATGATGGCTTACTTAAACTTTTTTTCAATGATTTAATAGATATTCTTGATATTGGCTTTTAGTTGGGGGAAGATATACATATATCAAAAGTAATGTTTTCAGCTGCAATATTTACTTAATCCTTATTTTATTTCTTTTTACTTTATTTTATTGCAATATTGTAATATACACCGTTATATAGAAATGTTCATGAAATCCTTGCAGGGACAGTCTGTAAGTTGTTACTTGATGGAGGGAGGTAATAATAGATAACTTACATCTCATCACAAAGATGTGAAGTGCTTTCCATATAACTATAACCATCATTCTCTTACTAATAGATCGTTGCTAATACTATTACATCGTATTGAAATTCTGACAAATACTGTTTGTGTACCTTTAATCATAAAAGACTGTCATTCATACAGTGTGGACTACATTCTTCTTTCCCTTGTGGTTATCAGTAGCTTTCCTTGACTTTTCTTTATTTATATCCACTCAACACTTGAATACAAAATCAGTATACCTTAAAACAGCCATTTGGGGCTTTCCCTTTTTTTCTTTTAGAATGAATAACATTTCAAAGATTTTCCTCTTTACATCAAAATATTATGTACACAGATTCATGTGTTACTCTTGGCCCTTCCTTTGCTATGCTATACTCTCTCTCTCTCTCTCTCTCTCTCTCTCTCTCTCTCTCTCTCTCTCTCTCTCTCATGATATTGTTTGGGGCATGGTTGGATCTGGCAACAGAACCTCAATGCCAATTATACATAAGGATATTTTTTTATTTTGCTGTTTACATGACGAAAATCCCAAGAACTAGTGTTTTATAGGATACACAAAATAATGTTCCTATGACAAATTTGTAATGCTTGAAAGTTTGGTAATTTTTGTACATTGTAAACACCTCATGAAGTACTCTGAAGAAGTATCTTTTATTACACTACAGTTTCCCAACACTCAATATACATATTTAGTCAATAATATTTTCACAAAGCTTATTAGAATCCATGTACAGTGTATCATATTTAGTTGAATAATATGAAGTTACTTGTAATCAGATGTAGTACATGGTATTTTTCAAATACTTAGGATGTAATTACAAGTATCATTAATTTTTATAAACTCCAAGCATAGATACAATTCTGTGAAAATTTGTATTTCAATCCAAATATGTGTACCTGAATGCAATCCTGGTTTGGGGATGCATTCATTGAAGCAGGAGAGACTTGACTACGTGTATAGAAGCTCACGCTCATGTATAGCTTGTCGTGAAGTGTAGGAGCCAAAGAGGCATATGTGAATTGTAGGAGCCAAGGAAATATATACAGTGGCTGAGGTTAAGTGGGTTGGCTTCTCTAAAAAAAAGGTATTTTGAAAGGAATGCAATAGGAATGGAATAGGACAAAAGTGGCTCACTTCTTTTCCAATGTTTCTTGTTGGTGATATGCATTACTGTTTTGTTTTTTTTTTTTGTTTTTTTGTTTGTTTTTTTCTTACTGAGTTGTATAGGATTATGTACATGCAAAAGAGTTCACTTTTGTTTGTTACAGTATGAGTTGTATGTAGTCTTGCACATAACCGAGGAAGCATACAGTGAAGTAGCATCAATACCAGTGTGGTGTGGTTGAGTCAAACCAGTGTGGAGTCATCTTATAGACAAAACAGTGTCATTTTAATTCATATTAGTGGCTTCATATCAGTGAGAAAATTTTCATGTGTGACAAACAGGTACAGAAAAATTACTAATTTATCTTATTTCTTATATGATGTACTGTTTGGTTACATTTCTTTTGCTTCATACAAAGGAGTCACAAATGTGAACATGAAAGCAAATTAATATTTACTGTGTAAGGTCATGAAGCATTTAAATGTTAATTGCAGGAACACCGTGTTAGTTTCAGTGCAGTGTGGTGTGTCAATGATGGTGTGAACCTTTCTTGGCCTAAATTAACAGGTTTTGTTGTGTGCTGGTGAACAAGATACTGTGCAGTTGTGCCATATTTTTGCTAGTATAAATGGAACTACTAGATATCAAGAGCTGATGAACATAAGATGGTTGAGTGAGATAAGTAATAATTACAGTGATGTGAGGAGACCAATGCAGCTTCCCAGAGGCAACAGACAAGGAATGCTGAATTAGTAATGTTTTGTAGAATGAACGGAGACCATAATAGAGAGAGAGAGACAGACAGACAAACAGTCTCAAAGAAATCTGAACACTGTTGGGAAGATTTATTAAAGATTAGAAAATGAAAAGAAATTTTGAATCACAGAAATACTAGTTTCCATGAAAAGAAAAGAAGTTACTGAATAATTTGAAGGAGTGACTGTTTCAATAATACGATAAGTGGGTATGTAGCATAGTGGTAATATGTAGCTTGCTAGTATGAAACAAATAAATGTGTAGGCTTAAAGAAAAATATGAAGATGAGGAAACTAGAATAACTATAGGCATAGCATGCCTGGTTATGAACATAATGTGTATATGCATGTGTAATGCTCCAAAGTATAATATTCCTTTTTGGAGTATTATGGAAATGCTGGAAGTGAACCCAGAATAAACATGAGTACGAATTAGGTGGATAACTCCAAGGCATGAGTGACTTTTGGCCAATCTTAACTCTCCCGCCACTATGTGTGTATATATATATATATATATATATATATATATATATATATATATATTATATGTGAAGTGGAAAAACAAAGTTTAAAATTGAGATGTACAAATGTGAGTGAAAGCAAATTGTGTAATATACAAAAAAGTAGTTATGTTTAGATTTATTCATCCCTCAGTTGGTGTACTGTATATCACCCTCTGAACCAATCCAAAGATAAGAACCATTATTTATATATATATACGGTTTCCTCTTTTACTTATGCCTTTGATTCTGGGCATTTCATAATGTAATCATAATTATAACACCTAATTAAGCAAAGCAAGGATACTAAAATTTTTATAATTTCTTTATACATTTTCTTAATTGTTCTCTCATTAAAAAAAAAAAAAAAAACCAGTGAAGTATAGAAATGGTAAGCTTTACCGTCCTTTGGGTACTGTAATTTCAAAATTTTGCTAATATTTCAAGGCATCCAAGAGCATCACCTCCCCCAGTACCTCCTAGAATCACTATCAGCAATACCAGCAGCAAGAGGGAAGGACGTAGCAAATCCTCCCCCGGTGGTGTGAGGGCAAGCCGTGCTGCCACGGCAAGCCAGCCTGTGGACACTGATGTGGCTGCCCATCGTGGGCCACCTCTTCCTGTTAAAACTAGAGCCACTCACACATCTTCACCCTCACCACCTCCTCCAGTGAGAATTCCACAGAATGTGCGTGAACAAAAAAAAAAGCACTTGGTGCTGCATCTTCCACCTCCACACCACCATGGCCAGCACCACCGCCACGAATCTCTCAGGGACCGCAGTCACAAGAGGTGAAGAAAACGGTGTTGAAAGATCATTATGAAAACTTTGCAAATTTATTATTTATTATTTTTTTACTTTTGTAACATAGCCAACATTGTGTGGTTCAAATTATACTAACTGGTGTGTCACTAGATACTGAGTGATGATGCCTCAAACTCCACAGCCCAACTTTTCTTAAAAGACTTGAGATGAAATTTGAGGCAGATGTGCAGACATGTAGTGTGTATTAACAGTGTGGCTTGAGATACTAACACAGTTTTTGCAGGATTGTTATGATCCATCATGGGATTGTCATGCAGTGAAGTGTTTCTAGACCAGCTCTTGCTGTACAGTATGTGTGTGTGTGTGTGTGTGTGTGTTGTTTCTGTGTGTCTGTGCCTGTGTACATACATAGAAGAAAGTCATATAGTATATGACAGCTCTTAAGGAAGTGAATGCATTTCATCAAGAAAAAAACATTTATGCAAGTAAATAAAGGCAAGTTACAAATTCAGTGTACTGTATTGTACATGTTTACATATCATCTAGCTTGAACATAAAAAGAGAAAAGATGTAAATGAAATGGTCTTAACTGAGTATGATTTGATATGCTTCTTTAATGGATTGCGGACCATACCAATGAAAATGTTGTCTTTTCTTTGGACTGTCCTACTTACCAAGTAGCAAAGCATTAAGATTGTAGACAGACGAAGTGTTGGTGCAGTCAATGCGCAGCCTGAGGTAGACAAACTTACCCAACATGCACCAGTATCTTATGAGTCCTACTCGTGTTACATTGTATTCCTAATACCAAGCTCCAGCAAAGGCAAGGAAAATGTTTTTTTTTTTTTTCTATGTGGTGCTAATCACAAGCCATGTTATTAGTGCATGTGGGTTTTAAGTAACTACCTCATGTAGGAGTTACTATAATTTGCATGATGGTGTTATAACTTTTGTCTAGGAAATATTTTACATGACATTTGTTTAGGCTCTGAAATTAATGTTATCTTAGAATTTTTATAACAAAACTATTCTTTAGGATTGGGTCAGCTTTTCAGGGGGATCAAGTTTCTTATAGTCTCTCTCTCTCTCTCTCTCTCTCTCTCTCTCTCTCTCTCTCTCTCTCTCTCTCTCTCTCTCTCTCTCTCTCTCTCTCTCTCCATATTATCTGTCACTTGCTCATTTAAATTGAGATTTTCATTGATGTTCAGACTATTTCAAACAGTATTTGAGACTATTATACATGCTTTTACCTACAGACAGACAGACACTGAGAGAGAGAGAGAGAGAGAGAGAGAGAGAGAGAGAGAGAGAGAGAGAGAGAGAGAGAGAGAGAGAGAGAGAGAGAGAGAGAAGGGGGGGAGGGGGAGACTATTAGAGAATGATTGTATGAATATCCCATTTATTGACAGACTCAATTAAAAACTGTTCTTAAATCATCTAATGCCTTTGTTGTATAATGCTTAACAGTTGTATGATAAATCACTATCTGTTTGAAGTGCATAAGTGCTTTTAACCAATGACCTCTTATATAGATGTTACTAAAGATTTGGAAGTTGTTAAACTGCATGGTTTTCCCTATCATGTGAAATTTTACTAATAATAGTTTTATTTTTCATGTGTTTTGCTGTAGTGTTCATTTTACATTGACAAATTTGGAATTTAGTCCTACAACTGCATTGTTTTGCTTTTCTCTTCCCAAGTTCAGAGAGCATCGCCCCAGTTCCTACAGCATCAAGGTGAGTTGTGGAGTGAGATGCTGTTGATTTTAAAGTAAATTATGTTCCTAGCTTTAGCACACAGTCTGATGCATAACTGGAATTCACCCATTATTGCAGCATTATTTTCTTCCTCTTGCATGTGAATTGAACTCAGTGTTTGTATTTCACCATTGAGGCAAGGAAATTATTTGTAATTTCAGCTGTAGATGTATTTTGTACATGATGGTAAATATGTGAAATGTATATGAATCATATTTAGCATGTCTTTTAAGTAAGAATGAATGCATTATGGAGTGATACACATAGCCAGAGCACATGTAAGATGCCGAGATGTTTTGCTCATCTGTTGGAAGTAAAGGGAGTGGATCTAAGAATAGAATTGATGCTCCGAAGACTAGAAACAAGAATGCTTCAGAATTATTCAGTATACATACTACATTAAGTAGAATGGTTAAATCAGAGGTGATTTTTAACATTCCTTAGATCACACACACACACACACACACACACACATGCATGTATATGTACATACATGCATGGTTATAGTCTTATAGACCATGGTCATGGTCTTTGTGCTGCATATTTCATAGTCTATTTGTGTTTATCAGCATTATTTTTTTGACACTTGCTGTATTATGAAGGGAAGAAAAAGAAAGTAAAGCAAAATACATTAGTACAAGGAATCACTTTGTGCATTATACTTATTTTTGTATGTAAGACGGGAAAGCTGGCCATTGGCAATATAAAACAACAACAACAAAAAAAAAGCTTATTTAGTTGCCAGTCCCTTTGGATGTCTGAAGACTGCCACAATGGCTATCCCCTTTGACAGTAAAAAGACAAAATAGAATAAAAAGCAGGTACCACAATCAAGGATTTTTATATTAGATGACTTTTTTTTTTAAAGCTTTCAAACCCATTCTATTATAGATTCAACAATATATTCTTCCCTCAAGAGGTATATTAGTATTTTTGTGAACTTTATACTAACTTCCCCTCTATTGGATGTGTGTATTTCAACTTAATGACATTGAAACTACTGTAACTTTTAATTTCAATCTACTTTTGGCACATTTTTCTTCATGTTATATCTGGAACATGAAAAAGGGGGGGAAGGGGCTGTCTTTTGGTTTGTATTATTGGGTTGAAATATTGAATTTGATTTTACTGTTAATTATATTTTCATGGTTTTTTTTTAGTAAAGCAATTACGTTGTATTGAATCTTGTGTGTGTTCCTTGCAGGGACAGAATTACCCGGGGCATGTACCAAAGTATCCAGTCCTCAGGCAAACTCAAAATTTCTCCTGAATTGGTGAGTTTGTAGTGTTCAGTCTTTGGAAGTTGATTCTTAAATACTCTTGTATTAAATAAGGGATGGCAAGCAGTTATTTTTCCTGTGCATTGTTCATATTCTTATTGTATGCATTTATTAAATTTATCTCACCTGTAGCAAGTTGAATTTACTGCGGATGACCTTCGTGACCTTGGTGAGATTGGCCGTGGCGGCTTCGGTACCGTGAACAAAATGGTCCATCGGAAGAGCAACACCATCATGGCTGTTAAGGTGACCTCACATTCCCTTACACTGTTGGGGATATCAATGATTTTTACCATTATCATTATTGTAGTAATGATATAGATTTTTTTGCCTACCTACCATACCTGGCATCTTGTCATTAAATGAAAAGTATAGCCAGTAATGCATTCAGTGCTTTCCATCTGCTTTTTTAATGATGCTTGGAATATTTTCTCTTTCAGAGAATCCGCTCAACTGTTGATGAAAGAGAACAGAAGCAGCTACTGATGGACCTGGAGGTGGTGATGCGCAGTAATGACTGTCCCTGTATTGTACAATTTTATGGTGCCATATTTAAAGAGGTAAGAAATCAACTGTGTAGTAATACTATCATTGTGTATTCAATTACCCTATATGTTACCATGGTATATACACAGCAGTACACTGTATAACACTGGATAAAATGCTTGACATGCTATACCTCATCAGTACTTTGAGTGTTTGAAGTGACACTTGGATTTGTGGCTTTCCAATATAACTGTCTAGCAGTGTTTATAAGAATGGCTATTTAATTCATACTTTTTATTTTGTAAGTCAAGATTTGATTTTTTGTGTATTTTTTACATATTTGAATATACACAGTATCAAGAAAGAAGTTAATAGTATATGCTCCAGTTGTGTGCAAGGCTGTGGAAAGGTTGAGAGAGAGAGGAGTGTGAGCCTGTGCTTGGGAAACTCGATGAGAGTCTTTACTGGTTGATGGAAGTAAAGGAAAAGACTACTTAGGAGAAAGGAAGGAAGGAAGACTATTTATTTAGAAAAAGTATATACCTAGACTGTTTCTCCAAAAAATAGACATAGCCAAGATAAGATACACAACATTCATATTCGCACTCAACATTCATAGATTTGAGCATTCATTGATTGGCATTGTAAGGGGAATTTAGACAGATGATTTTATTTTTCTTGTGCGCAGTGTTGCCAAACATGACACACACACTCATATGCATGGACACCAGCCTGCATTGCTCTGTTGCCTGGTAGTGTTGTTAATTTTGCACACACTCACCAACTAATTATACAGGGTGTGACACTACTTATGCAATACTGCCAGAGGTGAAAATATGAGTTACTCTAAATAAAAAGAATTTTATATACATATGCATTTTGAGGCTTTGTTTAGCTTCAGGTGAAATTTGTGTATGGCAGGGTGATAGATACAATGCTTCTTTTAGGATCATGCAGTATCATCCAAATGTGTGTGTGTGTGTGTTCTGTACACTACTGAAAATGATTTAGTACATAGAAATATGTTAATATTTTGCTTTGGCTAAGAGATATGTTTCAGTTAGTTAAGGTGTGGTATATGATCTGGAGCATCATACTGTGCACTTCTTTTCTTCACATTCTGATAATCTAGAATACTAAGTTCACTGGATTGGGTGTTTCCCTAAGTTGATTGATTGTAATAGTCCTAAACAAATGCCTATGATAGCCATACCTGTGTCATTCAGTATGGGACTGTTTATTTTTACTGTGGCCACTCCTCCCAGAGAGAAAAGGAGAGGCCAATAGAAATGGATACTTTCAAGGAATTATAGTGCATGAGCCAATCAAGCACAAAGTGCGGAGCTAATGATTCTTCTCTTTCTGATGTTGTCTGAGAGAAATTTTAGTCCTTTGAGATGGAGGTGCAGCTTATAAAAAGCCATATTAATGGTCACTTATCTGTTGTGAGTAGTGATTTTTTTTTATGTAATGTTAGCTTTTTTTTCTAGTGGATGTGTAACTTTTCCTCAGGGTGATTGTTGGATATGCATGGAGCTCATGGACACCTCTCTGGACAAATTCTACAAGTTTATATATGAACGGATGCATGAGAGACTTCCAGAAAACATGTTGGGAAAAATCACTGTTGCTGTGAGTAGATGCTTGGCAGTTTGTGCTGTTAAAGAGAAGAGGTGCTTCTTTGTAATAATTTATACCTATTTTTAATGGAGACCTTAGGATTGATCTATGAATACTTATGTGTTTGGCTTCAGCATTTAAATGTGATGATTTATGATTGCTAGAATAAATGTAGTTGCATCACTGGCACCTTCTATAATACTCAATTGATTGTTTCTACATGTATAAAATTTGGGAATGTTAAATAAGTTGATTAATATGTTATGAAGTTGTGTTATTGTGAATTTCAGACACTCACAGCACTAAATTACCTCAAGGAAAAGCTGAAAATAATTCATCGGGATGTGAAGCCTTCAAATATTTTACTGGATAAGCGAGGCAACATCAAGCTGTGTGACTTTGGCATCTCTGGCCAGCTGGTGGATTCCATTGCCAAGACCAGAGATGCTGGATGTCGACCTTACATGGCAGTCAGTATTAACTTTGACATGGTTTATTCACTTTTTATATAATATCAGGCAACATTTGAAACCATCAGGGAAAGTTTTGTGCAATCAAATTGATTAAGATGGAAATAGTTTTAAAGTCTAATTTATGATTACCATAAATCCCTGGATGTTTTTAGCATTTAGTATGTTTAGTAAGCTTTATTTTCCAAACTACCATTTTCAGCTACTATCCTTCTCTTTTTGACTTTATCTCAAGTTGTCCCTCTGATTGTTCTATTGCTATGGTGATAGATGATCACTATTCTTCTGACTCTTCTCTGCACTGATTATGTGACTGCATTTTTCTGTATCATTTTGTAGACATCTTACTGGGAATCCATACAGTGCCAACTTCTGATCTATCTATTGAAAGGACTGAAATTCTTGCAGCCTGAGCGCATAGATCCTGCTCGGGCCCGAGGGTATGACGTGCGGTCTGATGTGTGGTCACTGGGCATCACCCTCATGGAGCTGGCCACTGGCAGCTTCCCCTATCCAAAGTGGAACTCAGTGTTTGAGCAGCTGACCCAGGTGGTGCAGGGGGAACCGCCACGTCTCTCACCCAATGAAAACGGAAACACGTTTTCAGAAGAATTTGTGTCTTTTGTTAATACGTGGTAAGTACTCACTTGAATTTTATTTTTCAAAGAGAACTTAAAATATCCATGAGTAGGAACTATTGTTGTCAGAATTCTATTGATGATTGGTAAAAAAAAAGTATGAGTAAACTATGAAAGAATTAATATGAAAAGGTTGAAAAATACATGATAGTTATGATGGACATGAATACAAATATGTGAGAGGTAAAATGTTATGTTACTGATCAGGGGAAACTCAATTGGTGCTCATTTGGTGGTTGGAGTCTTCATGAACCATATTAAAGTATCCAGAAAAGATGTCATAAAACTATCAATCTATTTCATGTTGAAAAGAAATGTTATACTTTTCTTCACCAGCCTCATCAAGGACGAGAGTTCTCGGCCCAAGTACAAGCAACTTCTTGAGCATACATTTGTGGTGCGTTCCAAGGCTGATCCCATGGATGTAGCTGAATTTGTCTCTGGCATTCTGGACAAAATGGCCAATAATGGGCGAGTGATGTATACCTACGACTCATACAACTGCTGATGATGGCATAGCACATAATGTTACTAATTGATGGTGGGTATTGCTGACACATTCCTTTTCATTGCAATTGTATATATGTACACACATGAGGGGCTTTGCTCAAACCAACACATTAAGTAAAAATACATGCTGGAAGTGCTGGTCAGTGTATCAAAAAGTTACAGGATGAAGGGTAGAAGCTATAGGAGAATAGTTAGGTAATTTAGACAATGATAAAAGTCACAAAATTTCCTATAGTAAAAGAACATTAGAAGATTACTAGTAGAATGGCAACAATGGAAGTCCTACTACCAATCAGATAGTATAAAGTTCTTGTGAGTCTTAGAAACCTGATTAAGAATAGGTTGAAAATATCTGAAGCTAAGAAATTGAAAACAGTTGGTCATTAGTTTAAATATTCATTGGTTACCCTTTTAAGGAACAAGCTGAATGTAGGCAAACTACCAGCAGGAGGGAAAGCTTGGTGTGTGTTGATGGACAAGTGGAACAGTTTGACAAGTACAGAGGTATAGTTACAGAGAACAGTAGGAGCCCATTGGGTATATAAGCCTCATGTGGATTGAAGCCAGTGAGGACTTGGAAAACACTTAGTTAGAAGGAATATTAATAGAAGGATTGATAAGTCCGAGGATGGAGAGGAGAATGACCCCTAAATCCAGGGTTAGGTTTTTTAATGATAGATAAGATACCAATGAAGCCAACATTTTGAAATTGAGGAGGGAAAGGTGACAACCTATGGTGATGTCAACCTTCACTAATATTCTTCCAAGGAAAATGGCAGTGTGATTTGATCAAACAATTACACACACTCTGAGTAAAATAGTTGGCTGGAGTTGTCACCTCATCATTATTCCATAGATTATTTGGCATTTTCAGTTTTGTAATTTATGTTGATTTCTTGGTATCAATTGTATTTTGCCTTGAATTGTACATTAAAATCTGAATAGATCGGCTGTGATGCATTTCAGTAGTGAATTTACTTTGGTGATTCAGCATGGCAGATTAGTGAGTTTTCTTTTTGTTTTGAATTGGTTTCTCCTAAGCTAAATGTTTTCTTTTCTCAGTAGTTTAAGTCCTGGAGTTCCATCTGGACAAAGCTTCACATGCAAGAGTTGGATGATAAGAAGAGCCCAGGCAGAGCAGCATTTATTTGTACAACTCTCAGAATTCACCTCTGACTGAGAAATATATATATATGCCCTTTTCTCTTGACATTAAAGCAATTTATGCTGGAATGCAAGAGGAAATGATGGCATATAATCATCTGTGATCTTTTCTGCTAGAGAGAAAGTCAAAAAAAAGAATATATCAAAACATAATAGTTTTATGTAAAGATGGACAGTTCATAACATACATTGCCAGAGTGCAGTCACCTAAGCAAGTGTGGGCACCGTGAAAGGTTCTCCAAGTTCTCTCAGCAGCGCCTTTCAAAGTGACCCCGGTTAAACGTTTAGTACCAGAGTTGTGCATTGAGGCGTGCACTCGACCCAGTCAGGAAAGTGGCCATGTAAATGCAGTCCTGATGCACCATCCAAAACAACTGATCCTACAAAGTGAGAGGTGTAACAAAGGATGTCCCACTAACCATTGGATTGTGAGGTAGCAAGAGTGGTGTGCATCTTGTTTTCTCATGGATGGCATTTTGGGATGCAAAGTTTTAGAAATGATAAGGTACTGACATAAGAGAGATCACATCATCATCATCAGTGTATGTAGATATTGTTCTGATGAAGATGTGCTTCTTGACACATGGAAAAGTTGGAGTGGAATATAATTGCCTCATTAAATTTATTGTATGATAACACTCAATTTAGCATATAAATATTTAGAAAGATGACTATTTTTAGTGCCATTGTTATATAGTGTGATTATGATTTTAAGATTTAAGAAGATTATTTATTTATTATATAGTGTTGACTTGCAGATCCTTAGGAATACTAGATCATTGTGTGTGAGGATGAAAGAAGAAAAACCTTGAGAAAGTTGATCTTGTAAAATGAGCATTTGGTTGCTTTGCTTCTGTTCATGGTCAGCTCATGATTAGCATAGGAGTTGAATTCACTTGGCACATATTAAAGTGGTTACTGCAGTATATCTTTAGTACACTGAAAATATCAAAATTTAAACCATGCTTTTGGAAACAAATGATAATCTTGGGGTGGTCTCTCTCTCTCTCTCTCTCTCTCTCTCTCTCTCTCTCTCTCTCTCTCTCTCTCTCTCTCTCTCTCTCTCTCTTTCTCTCTCTCTCTCTCTCCATATGTCCTGGTTATAAGAAACTGCAAGTTCATAAGATGTAAACATCTCATCTCAGTTGGTCTTGTCAATACATCAGTTGTAATGACAAGATGTTGCAGTATTTGGGATGTATACTGAGTGAAGTATTTGCAAATCTTGAGCACATCTATCCACTAAATGTAGAGGTCCACTAGATCAAATTTTTATGCTTGTGTGTTTATTCACACTTTTTTTATCTTCAGTATTTGAATTTTTGGATAATATATTGGGCAATATAAGTGCCTCTGTTGTTAAGCAATGGTGTGAATGAAATTGTACAGAGGGTTAAAAGATGTAGTGTACCACAATTATGTTGACAAATCACAAGATGTAAGTGTTAGTGACCTTTAATGTAACAAGCATCAAATGGAGATATCAGATTATAATAGAAATTAACCAATATTTTAAATTATTTGCATCCATTAGTTATGAATTTCCATTTGATCCGAAAGGATTAAAGACCTGCCAGCATGAAGCTCAGCAAAGAAAGCTTTTAAGTAAGCTGCCCTCATTGAAGATGGAATGGGGCACCATCTTTAAGTATTGTTTTCATATGTTGTTGCAGACATGTCTCATAGAAATAAAACTTTTTATATTTTTTCTCTTTCCTCTTCCTTTTCAAGAGTATAATATTAATGCAGACACTATGTAATAAATGGAATGCCTATTCCAATATTTATAAGGATTAATACACAAGTGGTGCTTGGAAAGGGAGCCTTCAAATAATGTGCCAGATTTCTTCTTTAGATTGTATCCATGTTATTTGATGGTGGTGACAGATGAAAGCATTGATAAAATGTTTTTTTGAGGGTTATTGCAAATGTACCTTGTTAAAGTCAGTCCTGTGAAGGGGTGCTGAAATCTTCAGGAGTGCTTCACTGTTCATTGTGTACCTGTGAAACACTTACCAAAGCAAAGCTGTTAAGATAATTGCATAAAACCAATAATAACATTGGAAGCTTGAAAAACAAAGTCTTAATGGTATGCTTTAGGTAGATGCATGTACTGAACTTGGAATAACTGCATATTTTGTTTGGTGGCAATTATTAAATCAACTTAGTAATTTTCAATGTGTCCGTTAAAATTATTATTGTTTTATCATCATTATTACTTACTAATATATTTATATATATCACTGGTTTGAAATAGTTTGCTTGCCAGCAGGTAGAATTTTACATTAACATGTATATTCACATCTATTGTCCTCATGTACTTTCAGACAATGCTTAAAGATATCCATTTTTAAACATGAAGATAGTGCTTTATCATTGTATAAAGAAAAGAGCTGAAATATAGAGTACTTTATTAGTTAATATTACTTGGTCGTCATTATAGTCTATCTAGTTTTGCCTGTTTAAATGAATAAACCAGTAGAAATTCAAACTATCAGATGTTAATGTCAGTTTTTTGTCTAGTAAGAATGGTAGCTGGCCAGAATTTCTTCCCATAAAAATGTCTTCTGCACAGTTAGAAAACTCAAAACAGTTTATATTAAAACCCATATCCTCGAGATTACCTGTGATTACTGGTTGAATTGAAATGTGTTTATAGTCAAGATAAATAAATTGATGTTTATATTACACTGAAAACTCCTGAGTACTAAGCTGATTAAACTCAGTGTAGATATTTAGCCTTGTGTTGTAGAGACATGTCAATAACAGTGAAAAATATAGTCCTTTTGTAGTAATGTACTAGGAAAAATGCATTAATGTTGACACAGCTTCACTTTTTTGCACTCACTACAATCCATTATATTAAGGCATCTCATGTCTTTGATAAAAGTTGTTGTGCTAATCCATTCTGCACCTCTAATCTATATTGTCTTCTACATGCACATCACCTTTGGAGTCTCAATTGAAAGCTCTCTTTCCCCTTCCCACATGTTCTCTTATGTCAGGTCTCCTGAGGGTGTAGATTTGCCAGGAGCTTAGTGTGCAAGGAACCACAGGCTTCTGCCTCCCTACCTTGATTCAGAAATGTATAGTTGGTTTCAGTATTTGCATCATCATGGTTTTGAAATCCATAGTCTTATCAGGTACATATGTAGAACCAATCTCTCTCTCTCTCTCTCTCTCTCTCTCTCTCTCTCTCTCTCTCTCTCTCTCTCTCTCTCTCTCTCTCTCTCTCTCTCTCTCTCTCTCCTCAAAAGAAGAGAAAAAACTTGGTCTCAAAGTGAAAAGCTGATCTACATTCCATTAATAATTTTTATTATGGTTTAAACTCTTATAATGTTGAACAAACCCTGGGTGAAACATGAGTTGGAAGGGAGCATAGCTAGGAGGCAGTATCACTGCTATAACTCCATGAGCCACTAGTATCAATTAGAAAAGTTCTAAAAGTTTTAGGATTTAGAGTATATCATATCCATGATGTTGTCATTGTTGTGTGAGATTTAGTATCGGTCCATCAGTGTTGTCATTTGTTGCAACACTAGTAGCAGAGACTGTTGGTTGATATTTACATTCACATGGGTTTAAAAGCCCACTGGATATCCAATAAAACAACCAAGGGAAGCAGTAACACAAAACCAAGTGCTATCATCTGATGATTACTACACTTCAAAATGAATGTGTGTGTGTGTCCTTTGCAATACTGTTTAATGGTCCCTGTCCTCTTGTGGCTGATGGCCAAGTGTTGTTGGTTTCTGATATATAAAACTACTGGAGTTTTCATTGTTTAATGTGCTCACAATTTTGTGTCATGTCAGTTAGTTATAATATGAATTCATAAAGCAGCTGCCTAATACTAATTTCTTGGATTTTACTTGAACTCATAGATAGTCTCAACAGGTAGACTGAGAAAGACAATGGATAACATTATCAGGAGAGATTTGGAAGAAAAACAAGTAACACATTACCATGCACCTTGGTAGGTTGTTCTTGGGTATCACAACAAAATTTGCATCCAAGATGACGATAGTACTTCATGTTGATTATTGTTAACTGTCATCTTTCATGTCCATTATTTCCATTTATTTTCATAAGGACCTTCATATTCACTGTCTTGATATAATTTTTCAAATGCATTGCTTCAGTACTGTCAGTATTTTGTACTACCAACACTTGATCTCATTCTCACATAAGCTGTATTTTTCGAACCAGTATTAGAATATTGTTCCTGTAACAGTTGCTTGAGGTGACCATTGTGACAGCTGAATTCTTGTAAACATTATTCAGGATACAAATGTTGAACATGAAATCATAATGTGTGAGGAAGATTGTCTCTGTATTGCTTGGTATGTGAATCCTCTGCTGCAGTCACTCTGCTAGGTGTCACTTCCTTTGATCAGTAATAGGTAACAATGGATAATCCTCATTGACTACCTCCTCGTTTTGACTCGTGAAAGAAGGGGTTTGATTCTCTCCATTAACAATTTAATAATTGCATCAGTTGTTAACTTCAGATAACATATTCTGTAGCTACTGCTTTGATTTCTGCAAAAAAACATTACACTCATCCTCAGACTATCCCAGATGTCTTGGGAGATGCTTTGTGTTACCTGCATTCTTTTACCTTCATGCATGCCTTACAATGGAGTAGATATGAAGGTTTGCAGAACAATACAATATATATATATATATATATATATATATATATATATATATATATATATATATATGGTGCAAGATTCTTGTTGCAATATAAAAGATCTGCTACTCAGGAGTTTCATTGTGTAGCTTTTAACACATTTTTGCAAGCACACAATTGTTATTTGCAAGCCATAGCTTACATTTGAAATGCTTCACTTGGCATAAGAACTGTTTTTATACAAATTGTTGGTTGGGAATTATAAATTATGTGTAAGTATCTTTTAAGAAGTACATAATAACTTGGATTTGACTGTAAAATAACCTTTTCCTGTGCATCTATATCCAAGATAATTTATAACTGACTTTCGTCTCTGACTTTGTGCAGTGCAACATGTTGAACAGCCTTTTTTACATTCATACATTTGTAAACCAAACTGTAATTATCTTGAGAATGTCATGAAGGAAAAAATATGTTAACAGAATTCTTTGAAAAAATTATTTTGCAGTTTATACTTTTCATGGATAAAAAGTACAAATCTTTGAAATATGTGTGTGTGCAACCATCAACAATCTAATCTAGGCGTAAAAAATTACACCTAAGATTTGTGAAGGATGAAATCTGTCTGATATTGACTTTACATAATGTTCACAAGGTGGAGAAAAGAAAAAGCTCAATAAGTGTAAATAATCTTAAGCATAAACTATAGTGCAGGTACTGCATCATTTATTTGGCAAGCTTGAGACTGCAGTTGACCCAGATTTTTTTTTTCATTTTATTTTTCTTCTCTAGACTTAAATTATATCAAATGAAAATAAGTATTGAAAACTACTCAGCAAACTTGTACTTGTCAGAGAAAATTTTTTATTGAGTTTAGTTTGGTTAGTCTTATTAACTCACTGGTCCAAGTGGGAGAAATTATCACACAACTGTAGAGGCATTTGTTTTGGAAAAAAATAAAATAAAACTCCAAAATCCCAAGCTTTATTGGATTTGAAAGTAGTTCATTTTCTCAAAGCCAAAGAAATGGTCTGGTATTTATGCACATGACACTTTTCTTCTCTTTTTTTTGTCTTGTGTTTGTTGTAATGATGTATTCTGTTATACATATTATTCTTAGATTTTCTTTTAAGAAAAAAAGAAAGCAGATAGGAAGGAGGCTGTTGAATTCATTCAACCTTGGTACTTTTGAAGAAAACTGGAAATATTAATAATATGCTCTAAGGGGTAATAAGGATTTGATTATGAAATAACCATTTGCTCAAGCACTTGTATCCAAGATTATTTCTAATGATCTAAATGGCTGTGCTTGGCACTTTTCAAACCTTCAAGATAAAATTTCAAATTTCGTTAGTAAATCGTATCACCTGAAGCATCAGTTCTTGGTTATTTTGATAGAAAAATGTATTTTATTCTAATTTACTTATGTATCAGGAAATAATGTACATATTGTGTGGTCAATTTGAACTTTAATACTCTCTGAATCCAAGTTTATCCACATTGTAACTTATTAAAGTTATGCTATGTATTATTATTATTATTATTATTATTATTATTATTATTATTATTATTATTATTATTATTATCATTTATCAATATCATAATATTTTACTACTTTTCACAGGAATATTATGTATTTCCTACAAAATCTCCAGGGAATTATGAAATGGCATTGTTATATAGTAAGACTTTATTATTTATATTGTTTCTTGTTATATTGAATGATAAAAAGTTGGGATATATTACAGTAAAATATAATATTTACATATAAAATATATTGCCATTATTTGACGATCTTTTAATATGTGCTTTATTCAATGAATACATTATTATTTCTCTGTTTTTCTGTTTATATATATATATATATATATATATATATATATATATATATATATATATATATATATATATATATATATATATATATATATATATATATCCTTTTTTTCATACTTTAAGAAATTACCAACATGTTATTTTATTGATGGTAGTAGATGTGTTACTAATATCACATATTGCTCACAAATGCCAATTGGTATCATGACAGTATCATGCAGCTGTACTGCATCCCATGGCCATGACAAAGTTTTTCAATGACTACATATTCCTAAACTGAGCTTGTTTGACATAATCAGAGTAGCCATATTTTGCCACTGTCCGTCCTACCTGCCTTCTAGTTGATACAATTTTGCTGACAACTTAAAATTTGTTACAAATTTTATTCCAGTCTGCAAAGAGAAAGTTTCCTTAATGTTGAATCAGGATCTTTTATATAAGGCTGCTTATTTGTGGAGTGGCCCTTGCAACATGTCGGTATTCAAATAAACGCTAAGGTTCATCACTTAGGTTACCAAGGCAAAGAATTGTTTTATTTTGCTAGTGTGGTTTGCTCTCTTAATGTTTTGGACAAAAATTTAATTACTTCAGTCTCACCACATTTATATTAGTGTTTTTGTACAATGTGGACATTATCACTCATCAATAAGTTTACTCATAAATAAGAAAGATGGTGATTTGAGGTATGGCTGTAAGTGTAAGGTGTTTGTGTGTGATGATTACTGTGATCATATGCTTTCACTTTGATGACAGACCTTATGCTCACATTAGGTAATATAGAATAATTATGTATAAAACAGTCAGATTTTATAAGTATAATTTCTTCCCCCCCAAAAGAAAAAATATATAAATACAGTCAAATCAAATAAATGAGAAAATAATTGAAACGTTGATCTTCCTTCTCTCAGTAGCATGTCAAACACATGAACACCAAATCCCCTTCAGGAAAATAAGAATATTAAATGAAGTTGTGATATTTGGTAAGATACAAGAAACAAACAAGGAAAGCCATCTGTGTGATATGTTATTTGTTTTGGTAACCACCATTATTTTCTCTCAATGCAAGCTGACTTACAACAGGAATATGATTATTGTCTCATATTTTACTTATGTGTAGAATTAATGTTTCAAGACAATGGAAGTGCTGGGATAATATTAGTATATGGGCAACAAACCAAGAAAAAATAATCTCCATTTATTGTCACAACTATGAAATGGTTGATTATGGCTTTCGTTGCTGCTAACAATATTTTGTCAGTATTATGGATTCTTAATATTATCTATCTTTATCAATTTCTGTGTATATATTTGCATAGCAACCTAATTTTTGATGTTCTAGTTTCAGTTGAAACCAATGTGTTGCATTGTACAACATTCTTCTTGCAAAATCTTTCAATGCAAGATTTTTCTTGCCATTTCTCAGGGGTAAGGAAATTACAAACCCTACAGCTTTGGACTTGTTAAAAAGACACTTAAGAAGAGCATTATAGATAAAAAAAAAATGTATTTTGCATCTGATAAGGCAAGCTGCACTTCAGTAATTATAAATCTTTATTGAATTTGTTGACACTACAACCGTGTCACATCTTTGCTATGAAGATTTTCAAATGAAACTGATGCAATGAAAGCAAAGATCTTAAAAGTATATCTGCTAGTCAGTGTTACTCTCCATATTTTCAGTCATTACACAAATAATTAAAAAGATGGGCATTGATTTTTCTATAAAGAGAACATCAATAACCTTCATGATCTATACAATTTTATTTGATGTCAATGCTCTTTGATGGTATGAGCTGCTGAGATGTGAACACAACACCATCAATCAGATGGTTGAAATATTCACATTGATGCTGACCTGTGCAATACATATAGTCTCTCTCTCTCTCTCTCTCTCTCTCTCTCTCTCTCTCTCTCTCTCTCTCTCTCTCTCTCTCTCTCTCTCTCTCTCTCTCTCTCTCTCTCTCTCATGTATAGTATTTTTTTTCCTTCTTATTTTAATCTTGTATTTTTACATTTTGAATTATGTAGCTGCTGAGAAATTGTATAACACTTGAGTGAGGACAATTTTGTCTAGAATATTATCCTTGTATTTCAAAATACTGTGTTATTTTAGCAATACTATATAATAAACATTGTATGTACAAATTTAGGGGGAATAAATTTTAAATTACTTTCAAAGTGTATTGTTATCAATATTGACTACCACACACTCACTTAGAATGGTATTTGCTATGCTATGCTTGTTAATCTTTGTGTGCCAATCATTTGACTGGAAATAACTTGTTTTTTTGTTGGAATGATGATAATATTAAGATTTCTTGAGTAGAACCTCACTTTTCTGAGTTATAGAGCATCAGAATTCTTTATTGTGTAAGACGTTTAAGGTGGCGAAGGGCAACAAAAATAATGGAAATAAAATGCCCAGGAATAGCCAGTCATTTAAAAGACCAAGAGAGTTAGCCAAAAGACAGGACCAATGTGCCTGCTGACTTCTTTCTATTGTGTAGTGTTACTTTGGGTGTAGTGTGTCATAACAAGTTCATTTTATCTTACTATTTGGTTTAGGAAGTTGTTGTGAAGTCAGTAAGGTGTTTAGGTTAAGAAATAAGTAGGTTTCATATGGGAATTCAATTTAATTGAGTTTTTTTTTTATTATTAAACTCTTTCAAAAGCTTTTTGATATATCTAAGGCAACAACACAAGTTTCACTCCAATCTCTAAAAGAGGATGATAAAAACTCGGTGAGGAAAGCCAAATCACCAGTAGAGCGTCATTATTGACGGAAACGATACCAGCAATCAGATAGTAGATTGTAGAGTGATAGATTTTTTTTTTTTTTTTTTTTTTATGCCCGGAGTTGTTTTCCCTATTTTTTGTTTTTACCACTTTGCTTACTTTTTTCCTATTGTTTTTCTTTTGTATTTTTCAGTTTTTTTTTTCTAATTTTTTTTTTTTCTATTTTCTTGTTTTCTGCCGGTTTGCTTGATTTCCACTCCCTTGCATTTTTCCCCTTTATCCTCCACTGATTATATATATATATATATATATATATATATATATATATATATATATATATATATATATATATATATATATATATATATATATATGTGTGTGTGTGTGTGTGTGTGTGTGTGTGTAATGAGCTCAATGAAGTAGTATATAAGTCTCCATTTTCTTGTATTGTCATATAAAGATTACTTCTATATAATTCAAATTATTGGGGTCCTTTAGGCCGGTTTCTATAGAATAGATTGGATGGTTGTGGATGTATTTTGAGGTGGGAAGGGACGGGAAGCCACTCCACTAACTGGCATCTCAAACTGTCAGTCTGTCAGCTGTTTGCCACTTGGATCCTCTCCCGCCGGACCATCATAACGTTCACCGCTCATCAGCTTCTCCTGTGTCTGGCCCCCCGATCCTTGCTGCTTCTGATGCAGGAAAGCATTATCTAGAGACTTCCATTCACACCGTGCCTTGCCATAGGTATTGCCAATTTTGACCTGTGTATACTCTCAGAGAAGCTGGCTGCGGCATAGCAGGAGCACTCATCTCAGAAGTAATATGTTGGTGAGTGTGCGGCGTGTGTACCCAGGCTAGATTAAGTTTACTGTGTCATGGTATGTATTGTTTGAAACTGCAATAATACCGGTTAGGTTTTGTCATTAGATTTTTCTCCTTTGCTAATTTTACACAAATTTCACGAAAAGTAGCAATTTTTGTCCTTAGATTTTCTGATTGCCATAAATCGTCTGTTTTGCCATATAACCCCCGATTCCTCACAGTCCCCCAAGCTTGCTGGGGCAGGTGGGATGGAGGAAAAGGAGGAGGTGCTATTCTGTACTTTTATGGCCCCATCTAATTATTAACAAGACTGAGGCAGTAAATTTGAATTTCAGTGAAAATACTGGAGAAAGGAGGAGTAATATTGCATCTGTAGAAGGAGAGTACCATTTAGGACAAGTGGATGGAGTGCCATAAGTGGAGAAGAGTGCTGTGGAAGAAGCAGCCATTCCCAGACAATTATGTGGGGGATTCCTTCCTCAGGGTTAGCAAGAAACGTAAGTATTCTGTCAACTCCATCTTGTTTACTTGCTGTTCTTTCTCTTTCTTTATTCCTGTTTTCTTTCCTTATTTATTGTTCCATGTTTTTGTGATGAAACTTTGATAGAATCTTGGGTAATAATGCATTTTCATGCCTGTCTTTCTTTTCTTACAGGAAAGGAATTGTCTTTGTGTGAGGCATGTCATGGGGCATTGTCTGTCACCCATGAAATATGCAGGTAAATTAATTACTGATAGAATGATTTATGAGCTGCATTCTCTCTCTCTCTCTCTCTCTCTCTCTCTCTCTCTCTCTCTCTCTCTCTCTCTCTCTCTCTCTCTCTCTCTCTCTCTCTCTCTCTCTCTCTCTCTCTCTCTAATAAGAGTAATAATGATAATAATAGTAATATTAAGTAGGCTGGTTCCAGTTAGAGGGATGTTTTTAATCTGATCACAGTTATAGGAGCTACCTAATCAAATCTTTATTGGCTTACTTAATCAGAATTATCATTATAATTATATATTAACATTATAGCTAGATGAAAAAATAATCATGTAGTATTTGAAGATTGTATGTATGGAAAATTCTACTATTAAACAAGTAACGTGATTAAGCTACCATCTATAATGCCTCAGACCTGCATGGGGCTGGCAACTAAGTGGGTTTTTTTTTCTAACTGTTGTCTGTGGCTAGTTTTCCCCTCTTACATAAAAAGTGAGAAACAGTAAGGTAATGAGAATAATGAAAAATAAACTTGTTTCCATTCCAGCTGTTTGGGTCTGGTGGTAATTTTTTTTGGAATATCAGAAGGTTATCTCAACTCTGCTTGTGTCCTGACTCTGACAGCAACAATGGGAGTCGCGGGCTACATTATCACCAGGACTAAGCTTATTACCTCAGGTGCTAGACTTGCCCTTAGCCATTTTGTACTGATATATTGTCCATTATTTTATCTTACATTTCTGACAATATATATTGACCTAACCACTGATTTATTCATTTGGTATGCTTTTAAAGTACCTCAAAACATGCATATTCACTTGGACTCCTCTTACTTGCCGTTGATCAGTAAGAGATGACTTGAAGGTAGCATGCTTCTACATGGTGCTGATTGCCTGTGCCTCACCCATAATCAAGAGTCTGACAGGGAGTGTTGCCACAGACTCCATCAATGCCTCCACCACCTTCCTCCTGCTACTTCGTCTGGCTGTGCATGACTATGGAACAGAAGTTGCAATGTAAGGACAGTGATTCCCTTGCTCTTTCTCTTGGTGATTGTCTAATGTCTCAGTAATACTTGTTTATCTCTTTTGTTCATGTGTTTAGTATGTTTGGCTCTCATGAAGAAGTACATATTTGCCATATATGTTGTCTGGTATTAGTTAGATTTGGTGCAAGTATTTTTTAAATTTATCTTTATTTCATCCCAAAGAGTAACTATGGTACATAGCCAGTCTTTATGTTCATGCATCAGTCAACATCAACATTCTATTTAGGCTCACCTGAAGTTCAAATTAGTTTCAGTGTCATCTATCACCAAATCATTTTATTGTCAACCTGCAGAGTGAACCCAACCGTGTCTCACAATGTGGGTCTCTTTGCTTCGGTGTGTCTGGCGTCTAGGCTGGAGAGTGACCTAGATGTCTTCACTCTGATGACTGTGGCAGTGACTCTCTTCACACTCTTCCCCAGCTTCAGGAGGTACTTCCAGGTGTGTTACAGCTCAAAGATAGATTTTGGTGCTCAATGGTTGAAGTTTGTAAATGTGAATTTTTAGGTAAAGGAGACTTTGGTCTTTGGCAATAAGAAGGAAGTAAAAAATATCCACTGAGATGCCAGCATATGAGGGGCACATTAAAGAATATTGCAGGTAGGAGCTGTGCACTCTTCTACCTTTTTTATTTTGTGAAATAGAATGGAATGGACAGTTTGTTTTTCAGTTCCTCAATATGAAAGTGATAATGATAAAGCAGTTGTATGTTTTTCATTTTCCAGTACCGTACTGTGTAAAAATTATTAATTTAGAAAGTGTTTATTTTTTTTACAGAACCAGTTGGGCTACAGGTGGTCCATTGTGATGGTGGTGGTGGTAGCAGTAATAACAGTGTCAGGAATACTGTTGTATGCTCCCCATCTTCTGCTGCTCTTCCTAATAGCTCTATTTGTGTGTAATCTCCTTGTTCCGATGCTGTATGTCTCCCTCCAGGGATATAAACAGTAAGTCAAAGCTTCTATATTAACAATTGGCATAGTTAGTATTTATTGAGCTCTCTGGATTGATTAACACTGAGATAACATTGTACCTTAGTCTAAATCTTATGTTCTGATACACATTCATATCAAAGGAGTGAATATTGAGGAGGAACACAACTTTGTAGAAGTTAGTGCAGTAGACTTTTTAATCATGAAGACCTGTCCATACTCATATTGTATATTTCATTTTCAGAAATATATATGGACCATGGGATGAAGCACAGATTGAAGGCAGATAGGAATCTTAAATAATTGTAAGGTATACTTTTTTTTTTTTTTGTGAGATACAGAATAATGAATGAATGCAATACATATCATTTGAGCTGCCTTTGAGTCCATCCCTATGTTAGATATTGGGATGTTACACTACATGTGGTTTAGTTACAGATAAAGCTATTTCCACAGTATCCCAACTTGACAAATATGGTAGGAGTACATCCATTACAAACCCAGCTACAGTTGTCAGTCTTTATTCGCTTATTCATTGTTTTTTTCTTATTTTTTGTTCCTGGAGAAGCAAGATATGGGAAATCAAATACATGGTGGAATATGTGCTGGAGAGAGAGAGAGAGAGAGAGAGAGAGAGAGAGAGAGAGAGAGAGAGAGAGAGAGAGAGAGAGAGAGAGAGAGGCAAGAGAGAGTTTGTCCAAGTGATCAGATTTAGTTACAATGAAGAAAAGGGGGGGGGGGGGCAGGGAATGGACAAGGATATGAGATGAAGTTAGTGCCGGAATTATGTAGAGAGAAATGAAGGGATTAAGGCTATGGAGGGATTCCTGAAGGGAGTGTGGCGTGCTGAATGTAGGAGTTAATTGTGTAAAACATGAGGATTATCTGTTAGCCATTTTTTCCCTTTTCCTATAGGAGTTGGTGATACAGGGACCAGTAGTCAAGATCAAGATTTATAAGATCACTGCGCATGCGCCCCACAGTGTCACCACCACAACACGCAACATGTGAGTGCCTTGAGGTGTGTGGGTCGTCTCTCTCCCTCTCTCTCATTCCCACGGCTTTATATAGCGACTCTACCTTGATTTAGGACGCAGACGCAGATATATCGCGGGTGAGTGCTGTGGCATGTGGAGATAAAGCTAACCTACTGTTTTTTTCTTGATTTGCAGTGTATAATGGTGTTCAATTATTCTTCCTAGCACCTGTAGTTGTCGGGAAGGGTGAGATAATGGAAACACTTGTTGGAACCAGTGGAGGGATAGAGGAAGGACAGTGTGGAGATAACTTTAGTCTCGTCTGTGGTTAATTCTTTTGTGTCAAATAGAGATGAGGTTGCAGGAAATCGTACAATTTATATACAAACTGCCGGCAACGTATTGAAAACTACGAGTGAATTTGCCGTTTCAGCCAAGCAGCGAATGTCTGACCTAACATAACCTAATGAAATTCCCTAAATGTAGCCAAAGCCAGACACTCATACCAGGTGGGGGGCTGTGTCCCCCTTGGACACCCCTTTATAGTCGGGGGGGGGGGGGGGCTCTAATTATTCTAACCTGACCTAACCTAATGAAATTCTCTTAATGTAGTTTGGGGGCATGTGGGGAATCGGGGGTTTTTGGGTGGGGGAGAGATATATGAACAAATATATGGAGTTAAAAATCTAGAGAAACTTCCCTAAATCTAGGGAAGTTACCATAGCGTTATTATGAATTTGCAGCAGGTATTATGGGGTTCAAAATGCTCTTAACAGTGTGACTTAGACGGTTAAGCAGTTTTTTGTGCCGTGGTATGTATTGTCTGAAACTGCAAAAATACCTTAACATTAATGATATCTTGAGTGGTATTGGTCTGTATTCATGTTGTCTTACTTTCTGTCATATTTTATGTATTTTTCTGTTATTTTTTCCTTTTTCCAGGATTGTTGATACAGCATTTCCCTGCTGAGGTGTAAATGTTTGGTGTCATATTTTTTCTGATATTTTTCTCTTTTCCAGTGTTATTGATACAGTATTTTCCTACTGAAGTGTAAAAAATGGGAAAGAAGGGAAAGTTTAAGCCCAGAGCTGGAGCAGACCAAGGGCAAGCCAGCCAGGCCAAAGGGAAGAAGTATAATCCGTTTGAGGTTCACATCAATCGGGTGAAGCATGACGTTATGGGAAGAAAGAGCAAGACGGACAGAGGCTTGCCAGGGGTGTCCAGAGCTAAAGCAGTGAAGAAGGTGGGATGATCAGTTTGTTTAAATTGTGTTTGTTTTCCTTTTACCTCTTGTCCCTATGTATGGCTCTTTATTTTTTTTATTCCTATTTTATCTATTTATTTTGTATTGATAGATTTATGAAGCAATTTACATTTAACTCAACACATGATCACATTATTCTTATTACATTTCTCGTTTTGTATGTGTTTGTTCTAACATGTTTGTTATGCCTTTGTGTAGTCATGCCATAATATAATGACAATACTCGTGCAAAGTGAACACTGTTGACTGCATGTGTAAAGTAAGTTCTGTTGTCTTTCCAGAGAGAAAAAACTTTATTACAAGAATACAAAGTTCGTCACAAGACCAACACTTTCTTGGATAGACGGATTGGTGAAAATGATTCTCACATGGATCCGGAAAAGAAAATGGCACTTCGCCTTGCTGCTGAGAAAAGACGACAGTTTGGGAAGGTAAATATTCTATTTTCTGTAAAAGTACAGTTTATTGATTCTATTCGTGGATGCTGCTAACGTTATGTGTATTATTTCTCATTTTTCTTGCTCTCTTATTACTTTGCTTCTTTTTCTCAGTCTCACTATTTTGGCTGCTTTTCTTGACCTTTAGCTGGACTAAGAATAGTCAATCCTGTCATGATTGACTGGAAGAATCCCATTTGATTGGTATTTATTCTTTACACAGAAGTCACTTTTCAACTTGAATGAGGATGAAGAGTTAACACATGCAGGCCTTGCCCTTGAGGACTCCAATCTGAATGACAAACTCAACTTCAGCGATGATGAGGACGATGACATGCTGGATGGTAAATTCTAGTTTTCCCTTTCATGGACTATCATTTATACATATTATATAGATGTTGAGTTTTGTATTAATCTTTTTTTTTTTCTTCGTAAAGCCAACTTTGTGAAGGAGCAACATTTTGGTGGGGGACTACTCACCAAGCTGGATGGTGCTAATGAAGCTGACAAAGATAAACCCAAAAGTAAGAAGGAATGGATTGATGAAATTATTGCTGAATCAAAGAAAAAGAAGGCAGAATCCAGAAAAGAAAAAGAGGAGCAGTATGAGGCTGTCAACAAACTTAACTCAGAACTTCAGTCATTTATGAAGTTAATGGCAAATCAGGCAATGACCAAAGATGATAAGGACAACGTAAGTAGACATATTGTGTTCATTTGTGGAGACTAGTGTGAGGCATTTAGTAGAAACATGCTTTACCAAAAAGTTTGAATTCCAAACTGAATAATATATTCTGATTTATATGTATCTTGGTTGTCTAAAAGCATGCAAAGTGACTCGATATAGTTCATTACCTTATCTATATTATTTATCACATCCTCTACATTACTCTAGTTTTCACAGATTGTTCTTTATGTTGTAGTCCTGCTACTTTAGCATATTTCTTGTAATGCTTGCCATGCATTCTTTGAAAAGTTTTACCCTGTGTCCAGGCAAGGAAGAACTGTGAATTCAGAGACTATGACACCTTGTTACAAGAACTTGTCTTTGACCGTACTGGTAAAGCAAAAGCTGTAGAGAAGCTCAAGACACCGGAACAATTAATAAGTGAGAAACGGGAACATTTGCTGAAGCTGGAGGCAGATCGAGTGAGACGAATGAAAGGAGAGAAGCCAAGCTCAGGAGCCAAGCCAAAGAGTGCTGATGACCTGGATGATGGGTAAGCTATATATAGAAATGATTCAAATAAATGAAACATTTATGGAAGCTATAGGTAAATTACTAATTACCTGATACATTACAGATTCACATTAACTCAAGACCAAAGATTTCATGTCAGTTATAAAGATGGTGAAATATTGGCAGACACTGACTTGAAGGAGAATGATGCTGAGGAAGAGGAAGATGAGGAGCAGAGAAGTGATGACAGTGAAGGTGAGTTAATCTCCACTATTGTCTACACTGACGGGAAGCCATTTGTATGAGTTGCATCTGAAAGTTGTTCTGTTTATGAGAACATCTGTCACAAGGACACTATTCAAATATGTTTTTATTGTAAATTTTGAAGAAAAATGTTTTTATTAAGTACTGTAGAAAATAACATTTGATGAGCAGAATTTCTGAGATTGTTCTTTTCTGCATCCTTGTTATATGTAGTCTGGCTTTGTTTCTTGGCAGTCTCTTTACATGATGGCCATGGCAGAAATCTTTGCTCCTTCCTGCTGGTGTATCTTTGGTATATTCCTGTCCATATTTTTTCTCTGCATCCACAGCGTCTCATTCATACAGTTTTGTTTCCATCTTACTTCCACAGGTGAAGAAGAGGATGAGGGAGAGGAAGAAGAGGAGGAGGAGGAGGAGGAGGAAGAGGAGGAAAAAGGAGAGAAAGAGAGCAAAGGAGATGCAAATGTTGAAGAAAAAGATTCAGATGAAGAAAGTGATAAATATTCAGATATTCTTGAGGAAAGTGAGAGTGATGATGATGATGAGGAAGAAATTGATGAGAAGACAGACAAGAATATCACACAAAGCAAAAAGGTAAAGGATCCACAGAAAAAAGAAATGATGGAAGCAGCAAAGAAGGAAATTCCATATACATTTGAAGGTACGGATGAGAATCAGCACTTTTCTATTGAGAAAGTGGTGTTGTTGAGGTATATAAAAGTGAAATGGAGAGAGAGAGAGAGATTACCAAGTGACACTGAATTTTTTTCCAGTTCCACAAGATTATGAGGCATTTTGGGCTTTGCTGGAGAACCATACACCAGAAGAAGTTGGTCTTATCCTAGAGAGAATGATAACTTGTAATCACCCAAGCCTTGGTGGCAAGAACAAGGAGAAATGTGATGATATCTTTGCTTATATCCTACAGGTAAATATGTTGGTTGGTTTGAAGGAACAATTTCTTCACCTTATTGTGGAGATGATATTTGTTGAGAAAACTTGATTGTAATGGAGATCAGATAAGAGTGCAACAAGAGAAATACTTTACAAAATAGGCATCCTTGGGAATTCCTGTATGCAGCTTAGTGAAATGTCATCTTTTAGAAATACATAGATAAATAAAAAAAAATTGTAGACAAGGTATCAGTCTTACAGGATGATGATGGAGTTATCTTTGAGCTCTATTAATGTAAGCAAAAGAAGTGTGCCTTGTTACGGGTGTTAGTTATTCTCTAATCATGTTATTGTCAAGTTCTAGGTGTAAGGTACATTAGAAATACTTTAAATTCCAAATTTCAGACTCTGCATATTCTGACGGAAGAGGATGGAGATTCCCCTCTTCTGGATGTGTCCCCATTTGTGTATATTGACCTGTTGGTGTCACCGCTTTATACAATTACTCAGGTGTCACCAGTAAACTCAGCCAAAGCACTTTTGCAGGTGAGTAAAACAACTCAACATTTTTTCATTTTTATTTGATTATAGAATTATGCTTTGTAAGTGGCAGTACACTTCTAGAACAACAACCCATGGAGTGTTGACATGCAAGCTGTCATCACTCACACTTGCACTGGCAATTTGTATTCTCATATTTGCTGAAGCTTATGTTTTAGCATACAAAACTTTATTTATTTATTTTTTTATTATTATTATTATTTTTTTTTTATGTCACAAAATGGCAGCTTTGAGTGTGTATGTTGTATGTTGATTTGTAAAGTAATTCTCTCTCTCTCTCTCTCTCTCTCTCTCTCTCTCCAGGTTATTGAAGAAAAATATGAAGATTGCTCTAAAACAAAATTTAAGAAATATCCCTTGGCTAGCACGGTGAGTAAATAGATATCTGGCAAAAATTTTGTCAACTCATGCTAAGTTAAGGTGAATGGTTTGTGAGTGGCACCAAAGCAGCTAAGGTTCAAAATCCTTAGTTGAGTGTAGAATGGTGGGGATGTTGTTGAAAGAAATTAGTATTTTGCATTATCACGGTAATATCTTACAAAGTCAGAAATGTGATATATGCCTATTGTATGGAAACATTATGTAACTGATTTTCCATGGTCATCGAGTCATTTGTTTACCTAATACAAATGAATTTTCAAAGGTTTGGATGCTGATGTATTTCAAGTTATAAATGAGTTAGTGGTATTGCTCATCCAAGTTGTGCTTTAAAGTGCGTGCACACACACACACACACACACACAGCAACATGTAATTTTTAATTATGTTCGGCAAGAAAGGAATTTTTTAATAGTGAGATGCAGTGCTTTACCAGAGGCATGTTTGAGGTGTTCCCTTAGAGGATGAGGTACCAGAAATAAATGCATAGATTAATTTGAATTTCACCTTTTCATATGTTTTTCAGTTTAGTTACATTGAGAGGCGTGACATTTATTTCTTTTGTTCTCATTTACTTTGTTATCTCTCTATGTAGATTTCATCCATGTGCAGTAATATATGGCATGTAATTTTTTTGCTTTGACCTCTTTATGAAAAGAAAAAACTGCATAAATACTACTGAAATGTGCATTACTTTCTGAATTTCAGTTTGTTTTCTTGAAAATAGCTGGCCTGCTTTTTCCAGCATCAGATTTCATCCATCCAGTGATGACACCAGTGTTGGTGTTCCTATGCCAACTGTTGGGCCAGGCAAAGATCTCCACATGTAGGGATATTACAGCAGCGTTGTTTACATGTCATCTCTTGTATGAGGTAAGGGAAGTAGTTTCATTAACCTAACCACGATATAGTCATAATCTGTGCAAGAGAAATTGACATACCCTACAAATTCACATCCAATATTCATTGCTTCAGATTAGAACTGGTGTACAGACTGTTTTTGTAAAAAGTTTGCATACATTTTTTGTCCTCAATATTGCTTCAAATAGATAGAACCTCATTGATATACCTTTTTATTTATTTATTCATTTGTTTGTTTTTTCAGTACCTGAGTCTTTCCAAGCGATTTGTACCTGAACTGACAAACACAATGAATGGACTCTTGTTTATGGCTGTTAAGGGCCATGACAAGACTCAGCTCCCTCTCACTCCTCCTTTCAAATGTGTTGGGCCCACTGCCTCCTTACTTGTTCTGGAAACACCAGTGACACAGTAAGTTTGTAAAATGTATTGCTCATTCCTGTTACTTAAAGAACCAGTATCATGACCATTCATATTCAGAAACTTTCTGCTCGAGAGTGACACTTATTTAAATATATTAATAAAGCTACTTAAGAAATTTCATGGATATTTTCATATTTTTCATAGATGTTTATTAGAGTAAATAGTTTTAACATCATTTTCCTTATTAATTTCAGATTTTCAGAAACCAAGTTGATGTTTGAAGATCTTAACAACAAACAAAAACAGATTGATGATGACTTCAGAATCAATGTATTCTGTAAAACTGTTAAATTACTAAAGCTTTTGAGCAACTGTTGGATAGAACTGCCATCCATTCGTGCTATCATGACACCTACAAAGACACTTTTGCAGGCAATGACCTTAGACAATTATACTGATGATGTAAAGAAACTGGTAGAAGAATTACTTTCATTATTTGAATCTTTACCAAGTGAAGGGAATGCACTTGTGAGAGAAGAAAGGAGACCCACAGCGATCCATATGTTTGAACCAGCTATTGAAAAAATGTAAGTACACAAATTTATCCTTATTATGTACTTTTATTGATTAATAATTTTATTAGTGGTAACTCAACTACTATATATAGAATTTGAATATTGCTTATATAACTGCTGAATCAAGTTCCTTTACCTATTTCCTCTTTCTTTGGATGAATTTTTGTACTTGTATGAATTAATTTTCCTCTTAATCATGTGCTTGCAACCTCATTTTAAATTTGTAGTATTATGATTGAAGTTTCATTTTTCTAACTTAATCTTATTTTTTTGTTTTCATACTTACCAAGAATTGATGGTGTCAAGAAACGTCATGGAAGCAAAGAATACCTTGAGAAACAAAAACTTGTCCATAAGCTGAAACGAGAGAAAAAGGGAGCTCGGAAAGCAATACGGGGCGACACAGCTTTCTTAGCACGCCAGCAGCTGCAAGAAACACTACAGAGGTATGTGTGGCTGTGTGATGTTACTGTATTGTACTTTACCTCTTGTGGTAGGAAAGATGACTTGGTGACATCCTGTGGCTGGTTAGAACTGTAGAGATACCAGAAGTACTGTCTTACTATATTACTGTATTCAATGCCCACTGTGAGTATTGACCATTTTTTTTGTTTTTGTAGTGATGCTGAACGGAAGAGGAAGGTTGGGCAGATCATGAGTGGCCTACAGATGCAGGAAGGAGAGTGTAAGAAATTGAAGAAGAAAAAATGATGTGCTATGGCTGTCAGCATCTCATCCTGAGTAAGCTGGTGAGTTATTCAAGAGAAATATATATTTTTTATTGTAGTACAGTTTTTCATATTAAAAATGCCCAAACTGGTTTCCCTAATGATGCTTTACAGGAGTGTGGCTCCGAGGCCAAGCTGTGGTGATTCTAGAGTGGAGACGTGTCCTATCATTTGAGGAGAGCTGACTGGTCCTGGGTGTCTACCTACTGCCTTCCTAGAAGTCCATTGGTCCATTTATCATTCACAGATTCAGCTCCTTGATTGATGTGCTCCACAACCTGTGCAACCACTTCACCCCACACAAGGTCACCCAGCCTTAGTTATATTTTTGTTTGTCTGTTGTGATGCACAATGATTCCAGGAGAGCTGTATTGCTAGACCTCTGCCTGGCAACACAATTTCATGAACACAAAGTAGATGCACAGCCATTTGCCAGTACAGAAAAGCTTTAGAATCATTGTTTCACAACAGACAAACAAATAATGTAAATAAGAGTGGGTGACCTTGTGTGGGATGAAGTGACAGCAGATTGTGGAGCACATCAGTCAAGGAGCAGAAGCCATGATTCAGGATGATGGACCATCAGGAAGGCAGTACGCAGACACCCCAAGACCAGTCAGCTCTCCTAAAACCATAGAACATGTCTTCAGCACCCCTCTATTATCACCATGGCTTGGCCCCACCAGGGAAACCAGTCTTGAATAGTGTTTGCTTACCATTGGTGGTGGTGTTTCCTTCAATGCAGCATTGGTAATTTGGTGTCCTAATCTAAAACATCTTTGGTTGTAGTTGTGGTGTGTACAGGACTAACACATTAATCCATTTGTTTTGAATCAGGGAGAATCTTTATTATGTTAGCAATCTCCTAAAACAATCATATTAACAACATTTACAATGTTTAAGGCAGCAAAAGATTGGTGGTTTAGAATAATATATAAGCTTTAATATCTGCAATTTATCCTGAGGATAACTAACGGGAAAACTCTAGTAGAGTAAACAAATAGAATATATGACTATATTCTGAACATGTCAAACTTATAATGCATGCTCAGCTTCGACATAAAAATAAAGTATATGCACTCTTTGCTCCTACTAATGATGCATATTCCTTTACTTCTTCTTCTTCATCGTCATCAGCAAAATGTGACTGGTAATCTCCATATCTTACCAGGTTTCGATTATGAAGGACCAATATCTGAAAGGAAATTGTTTACGTCACTAATGAGTTCATTCAAGGCATTATGTTGTAAATTATCTGAACAAAAATTGTTGAATGATAAAGCTTTAGGAATGGACCAAACAATTTTATGATGGGGGGAGGGGCAGCAACACTACAATACCAAGGCCATCCTGGCAAAGCTCATAAAAACCTTTAAGGGCATCCATTTGCTGCCTTATGGCATTCAAAGTGCAGAGAAAAGTTTTAGGAGCCTTGCCAGGACGACTTTGTTGTGGTATTGCTGTCTCTCTGCCATCATAAAATTGTTTGGCCCATTACTGCAGTTCTTCACATCAACAATTGTGACTACATCCTTTGTAGATTTCTGTGCCTTGCCATTAGACCAGAATATGTGAAGGAAAGGGGGCAGAGAGAGAGAGAGAGAGCGCTCTCCTCCCTCCCTCTCTTTCTCTCTCTCTTCTCCCTTCCACTTATAATTCCCTGTCATACCTATGATTAAATAAAAAAGAGAGAGAGAGTGTGCCCTCTCACATGCCATACATACATACGTACATACACTCCACTCCTCAGCTTGATGCCACTTTGTGTGTTAAGAAGCTGAGGCTCACAACTATCTTCCCAGGAAAGGCAAGACATTCTGATGCTTTTGGAATGCTTACTGACAACTTTTTGTTTTTTCAAGCACAGACACCAGTGTGAGAGTCACCTTAGTGTGTTGTTCAGCTGATATAGACGGAGGGAGTGTGGTTTGTTGTCTGGTGTGCCAGATGCCAGGTGCCACAGTTAGCTTTTGGCACACTAGACCACAGACCACACTTCCTAATTATCAGCTGCACAGCAAACTGAGGTGACACACTGGTGCCTGTACTTGAGAGAGCATAGAAAGTTGCCACTAAGCATTCCAAATAAGGATCAAAATGTCTTGCCCTCCTGGGAAGGTAGTTGTGAGCCTCAATTAATTATTACAAAAAGAAATATTGGCCCAATGGTATCACATCACATCCTATTGATTTTATCATTAAGAATATAAAATTGACCACTACAAGATTCAGACAAGTTGGAAGGAGGTGAGGTGAGAGGAAACACAAGTGGACTTTCTTCCTGACTAATTTCACTGAACTGCTTCTTGAGGGGAATGCAGTCATGACCCTTGTTATACTGGGTCAGTGAGGATGCACGGTGAAGAGGCACTCCAGGGAAACTAGTCTGGAATAAACCCAACCAAAGTTTCCTTCCTTACAGTGTTACTTGCCTTGTTTATGTCCACAAGGCCATTGACATCCACAGCAGAGACATCATCATTTAACCTGCAGTACTTGGCCTTGTCTAGTTTGGGTGTAGCTAGTTCAATGGGAATCCACTCATAAGTCTCAGGACAAAGTAGGAAAGAAGGCTTGTACTTTCCCTTATAACGCATCTTGGGGCAAGAATGGATATAGAAACCCATGTAGTACCACTTGAGAGACGCTATCCTGCGTTGCAGCTCACGCACCAAGGCCAGCTCTCTGTGTGAAAAAGACTACATTAATCCCTTTACATGTGGGAGATGATGATAAGGGAGACCAAATATATGAAGGTACAACGCTGATATGAAAAATTAATTTGGTGGAAGGATTATGCAAAACATTTTAACGAGTTTTTTGTTGTATGTTTTCAATGTTATTTATTTTATTTTATTCATTATTTTTTCAGATTGAACAAGAGCACTTCACAGTCACATCCAACATTAAGTTATGGATTCTGTGCCTTCTCAACTAGAAAAACTGATTAGTACGTATTGTACTAACAATTATATTTAGTAAAATATACTTTATTTAAAACTTGTTCTTTTCTTTCCAAGAGAAAGTCTTGTAAAATCCAATTACAAATATTATGGAAAACAACAAGATGCACCATAAAAACATTGTAAACATTTAATATTAGGTCTTGGAGATCAAGGGAGGTAAATTGATTGAATTGAAGTCACTTACAGATAATGTAAAGTGTATGTGGCATCTATACTAGCTGCTGCTCTTCATAATAAGAGTTAATTCATATCAGGGAAAGTTCACTTCAATATTCAAGCATCACTCAGCTTCTTCATGCATAAATGGTACTTTCTGAACTTTTCTCATTTAGAGTAATAAATTTAGCTGAAGATTCAAATATTTTGTACAATCAGTGACCAGGAAAATGGAAAAATGAAAGGCAGGTGACATATAGAAACTAGAAACACTAATTTTGCTTTACATTTCTAGTGATCTAAACTATTTCTTTTTGGTTAAACATTAGTAAATGTGACAGTTTCTAACATTTTAACTCACCTCAATGAAGCATAGGTTCCCAATGACAAGAATGAATACTCAGGGTCATAATAAAGGTAGACAGAAGAGACACAGTGTGGCAGGATGTCAAGGACTCCTACTGCAATGAGTCTGTCATCCAGCCAGTATTGGTGGTGAAAGGAGCCATATCCCTGTTCTGGGCCATTCCCCGGCTGCCATGGCTGTCACCACACACCCAAGAGAACACACTGCTATAAATATTTGATGCACATTCATAAATTTAGTATAAAAAGCATCTTCGCATTTTACAGTAATTAATGGGCAAAAGCAAGGTATGTTGGTGAAATTTTGTAATTTTGGCAGTGAAATGGTCTTATGAAAATCTTGTTTCTAAATGAAGTAGTACATGCCATCCTTTAATGCACAGGTGATTGACAGATACCTTTTTTAATAAATTCCTCAAAAATTTGTCAACCTTAATTTGAGACTTGGTTCATTCCTGTATGTACCAATATCTACACCTAACATGTAACCACTGTGTGTGATGGCATGTGCTATTTCAACTCTACAGCCAAACAGTCTGCAACACTGTGGCAATGAACAAGACAATTATCTCCAATGACAAACTTGAGTAATTACATATGTAATAATGAAAAACTTGAACAAGTTTCACATCCGAACTTCTTGCACGTTAAAGAACAATTTCACATATGCTTAACTAGAGACTGGGCCATACCAACAGGGGCCCATCAACCAGGAAGTTTTGGTAGGACATCTTGTCACACTCGCATTCTGAATCATGATGCACTTCCAGCTGATACTTCCGAAAGACAGCATATGAGGCATTATAGGTGGCTTTGAATGCTGCCTCGGGAGGCTCAACCCTCACCAGCTTCAGCTGTCAAGAGTCAATTTGTCAAGACTTAGTTTCAAATAATCTTGGTGCATTAGAGCTGAAGATGAAACTGATAGGTGTACCTAAAAGCAAACTCTTCAATGTCAATTTCAAAATACTGGCAATAACAAGTGAGGCATGTAGTGACAGAAGGACCTACACGCAACATAATATCTGAGACACATGCAGTTACTTTTTAAGATAAATATACATAAATATTCATTATTATTATACTATAAATCATAATGAAATGAAGAAAATATTTTTTAGTAAATAAAAAAATAAATACTACCTCTACTTGTTTGTGCACATACAAAACTCATACAACTTTATGAAGATCTAAGCATAAGGTACATACATAGAATGGTGGTTGTTTCTGCCAAAAAGGGGATGGCCAAGACAAGCACTCACACTCACTCTCATCCACCCTATTATCTTAGCCCTTTGGTCAGAATCAAAATGAAATGAAGCTGAAAATCTAATTTAGTATATTCCATTTGCTAGTGAAACTCTGACTAGACCTCAAGGTTTCAGTCTACAAACCCGCCAATGCCTTGAGATTTAAGCCTGATAAGATAATTGCACTGCATAAAATCCATGATATTCACACTTGTTGCTGCGACTTTTCCACTCTCACATTTTATCATCAGGTTCAGGAGGAGTTGCTAAAGCAAATCTTAAGACTATCTAAAAACTAGTCATATTAGTAAGTAGTAAGTTCCTCTTATCACATCATGCCTCAAATGTTTCATTGCTGTCAATCTTTATGCCAAAAATATAACGGTAGAAACTACCTATTGTAGGTAGCAGGTTTAAAGTTTTATTTCAAATGTAACCTATTACTGAGAATAATAGTGGTGAGGAGAATAAGGAAGAATGGAAAAATTCAGACAAAAAATTAGCAAAATAATAATTTCAAACACAAGGACTATGATGATAATATTTTTACTTTTCACTTCAAAAATAATTTTTGAAATTTTGCCCCTAGAAGGCTTAAAGCATTACACCAGAATATAATTAATTCCTTAAAGGGACTAAATTCTAGCATCATCTTCATTCTACTGAAGTTGAGCTTCAAAACGAGACAGACAGACAGATTGATACTTCTGAATTTCTTGGAAAATCCTCAAGTTTCTTTTAGAAAGATGAAGAAAGAAGAAAAAAAAGTCCTCTCAGTAAACTTGTTTCACAAGATGTATGATTCTATAATCAGGCTGCAGCTATTACAAGGAGCATACATATATGTGAACAAAAAATTGTGTTCTTTGTACTATAAAAGCTCTGCCTTTGTTCATTTTTATACGGCACTTTTCTTCTTTCAATACATTTTTTATCAATCTTGCTACTCGAGTGATAAATTTGATTACGTGAGTACATACATGTACTGGAGTACTTGTCCTAAAAGGAAACAATTGATGAAAATAGTTGTGAATGCGGCTTCCTGGTTAACTGGCCCCTGTTTGGCATGGAAAAGACATCAGCATTTTTTTTTGTCTATGATAGGGATTGTAAACCAGCAATATAAGATACTAGGCAAAGTATACCATTAAATGAAATATAGTTTCAATATGAAAAGAAAAAATCTGCAATTATTTTTAGCATGGAATTGTGAGAATGAATAGAAGAAACATTGTAATTATCTTCCTGGTCTGCAATCATTCCCATCACAGTTTCAGCCAGATTACAAGTGAGTACTACCTCGAGGGGTGAATTACACAGGAACCGCTTAAACTGAGACTCATTACACTTGATTGCTGTGTCTCCGTGGATGGTAATTTGATATTTCTGATACAACTGATGGGCCTTCTTGAAACTCTGCAGAAACTCAGCACTGCTTGGCTGGGAACGAACTAGTCTAACCTGTAAAGTCAAGTCAGTATCTGTTCTCTCTTGGAAAACTGATTCTTATATTTACAAAGCAGCACATTACAACAAACCAGAGACAGCACTGCAATACAGTATAACAAATTAAGAATTATTTATGGCTATTAGCTGTAGAGATACTAAACTTGCTATCAACTACAGATAACTAATTCATGTGCAAATCATGAAATCATAACTCCATGCAACTTTGATGTACTCTCACAGTTTGACTTGAAAGGGCACCTACCATAAAATCACATAAGAACTTATGAGCTTCATGTCAATAAGTGAAGACATGAGTTCTGAATGCCATCCTCAACTACGTGTCATACTAAAACGCTAATGTTAAGCAATGAAAATAGCTGGCAATCCCTCCACTTTCATTTAACTTACTACAGGTGTTAGTTAAGACCTTTCTTACACTCCTCTCTCCATTCCTTTAAGCAATGTTTTACAACATGTGGAGAACAGAGGCAACATTCTTCCTTCTCGGCTACATTATGTATAACCAGACCATGTCCCTCGCAACACAAGGTAGCTATGACTTGGACATTGGGTCTTCTAATCCTGAGTCAGACCTACTACCACTGCACAAACATATAATTGCAGTTGTGCATTTGTGTGTGAACACAGGCAAAATATTTGTGATACCCATGACAGTTTCATGTATAGGAGCATGTATCTTTACTATTTGAAAAGGAGAAAAGCATGCAACACACCTCCAAATTGTGGACTGGATTTGCTGGAAGAGGTTCACACAAGAAGTCCTCCAGAGACTTTTCAGTGTTGCTCTGCTTAGACACTTTGGTTTCCATAGGAGATTCACCTCTACCCAAGTCATCCAGTGCCCGTTTGGCTAACTTCGCCTCTCGCCTCTCCTGCCTGATGACCTTTGCTTTCCTGCATGGTGGTCGACTGGCATCTGGACCTGGGAAACCAAGGTAATAAGGTCATATATAGTCTAAGCATATATGTATTATGTTCACTATCATAAAACTTTTATCCTTGGCACACAATATTACTAAGCACCTAATTCTACATGTGAACATGAATAAAGTCCCATTTGAAGAATGAAAAGTATTCACACAGTTGTGTGGGATTACTGGGGAGGTGGGAGGCCACGAGAAATATTTACCTACTTGCCTATAATCCATAATGCAATATTCATTCTTCCTGTGAATAAAATATAATGTAGTGAATATTCATCACAACTTCATCATGTCAGTAACAAAGGAAACTCACCCATGCCTTGAGAAACATTTCTTCTGCCATCTTGATTAATATTTGGTGAATCTTTGGTTGGAGAAAGAGCATCTGTAGCTTCGCTGGCCTTGAACTTTGTGTCAGCAGATGCCTCATTGCTGACTGGTTTAGTATCACTTGTTTGTAAACCTTGTTAGAATATGATAGCAATTATTACCATGTGTTCAGAAGTATTTTGAGTATAGCAGTATGATTGGCATTGATGTTTGAAAACAACATGATCCCTGCAGCAAATTTGTATATAATTGAACTTCTAAACTGAAATAATGTGATTCCTTACATAAATTTGTATAAATAGTTGAACTAATAGAATGAATAACTGTTGAAATGGTTGCTAAAAAAATATTGATACATACGTTGTTCGGGAATTGCAGCAGATTCTGGTAAAGAAAATGATGACATATCAAATTTTGCTTCAGAATTTGGCTTCACATATTCTTCATTTTCTCCCACTTCACAAGTGCTATCTGAAAAAAAATTACAATGAATTAAAGACCACTTTCTCTAACTTTACTGGTATTTCCTATAAAAGAATCTAAACTTAGAAATATTTTTTGGTATGTCATTTCATCACATGGCCCTCTGGCACCTCCACATTTCAGCTTTCTTCCTTATCTTAGAATCCCAATCCCCATACTGTTACCCAATCAATTCTGTCTCAAACTTTTCTCAGAGTTGGTGATTAACCATAACTTTCTTCCTCTATGTTCACACTCTTAAATGTCATCTTCAGTAAAAAAAATAAATAAATAAATAAAAAATAATAAATAAATAAATAAATAATAATACTAACACTCACCCACCTATCAGCAGAACAATTCTAGACCCTCTACACCTTATCTTATCTACCTTATCTTAATTAACCAATGGTACTTTTCCATACATAAGATAACATTCCAGAACTAAACAGCTCTCCATAAGCACTGCATATGTAGCTGTACACTTCTTCATTGATGTTTCTTCACTATATCATATTCTAAAATACTCTAAAAGCTTTACTATTTTTAAACTGCAGTGACATACCCATTTCTGGTGTTCTGCATTCCTTCCTGCCACCGTGACTAAGGTACCGATGCATACGTTTGAGAACTTTCTTTTGACTTTTGCTGAGCTTGATCTCCACGGCATCACACCTATGAAACAGAGCAACTTACAATGACTTCCTAATCTTCATTATATACAAGAATAAGATACAGTAAGTGTTCATTTAATGCAATATACTTCAGCTTACTGATGATGTCTATAAATATTTTGATTTATTCACATTTTCTGCATGAAGCAGATAATCGTTAATCACATCAACAGCTCATGAAAGAAAGACTCTTAAACTGGCTGTCCCACAAATCATTGCATCAAAGAAGGACCTACTTGATGGTGTACATTGGGCAGCACGTCTTCTCCATGGTTGGCTTGTAGCAATACTTTCCACTACGCCTCCACCCTCGGTCTATCAACGCCTGATAGTCGCCAACAGCCATCCTATGTGCCCACATGCCTGTTGACAAGAAATTTGGGATGACTAACAGAAAGAACCTGCGGTAAAAGATATGATGCTAAAAACAAACATTTTGTAAATGTATAATAACAGGCTTGGTATGAATAAAGAAAATATACAAATAATGAAGACGACATTTGGCAAGTATCAATTTTTGCCATCAAGTATGATTTGTTCCGGCCAAGGAGTAAAATACCAACTGAAGATTTCTCTTGAAACAATTTGTCAAAGGTAAGAGAAAATACAGAAGCAGGGTAGAAATTCCAGAGATTAAAAGTAAAAGGAATAGAGTGAGGATTCTGTTTAATTCTTGCATTGGGAGAGATTAAAAGAATCGGGCTAAGAAAAAAAAATAGACAGCATTGTACTGTATATGTACATGTATGTAAATGAAAAATCTTAATAGGAAACATGAAAAAAACAAAAGGGGGATGGAGAAGAAAGAACAAGCCCTAAATCATCCAGACGAGAGTGTATAATGTGCTTTAATCACGTGATGTATGTAACAATTCTATCAACAGATATATCTCATTTAGATTAAAAACAGGTACAACTAAAAGAAGTAGAGCAAACTGAAGGAGATGTGTGTTCTATATATGATACTTTCAGAGAATCCTCCTAATTTAAAAGAGCATTTTTAACACATTAACTGCAGTATGGCAACATTCCCCGTAAAGAAAAACAGCTGTTGGTAAACATGTGTACCAAGATGCAGGTAATGTGTTAAAGAGATGATTTGATGTCTGATATCATATTATTTTGAGACACATTATAAAGCCAATTAATTTCAAGGTCCTAAAAACCACACTTGCTACAGGTATTTTCTTATTACTGGAGTGGTTAAATTCCCTCTCTCCCACTTCAGCCTTATCTTTCTTTCCGCCAACTTGTAAAGGCGTCAAAAGATAAGAAAAAATCTGAAGATAAGATCATCAAGATCTGTAATATCAAAAACTGGGACAGGGGACCCAGGTTGGTTTGCTATAGAAAGTATAAAATGATCAAATAAAAATTGAACAAGACTACAATTAACTCAAATACTCTGTCTATATCTCACTCAATGTATGATGAAGAATAAATATAATTTTCTACACCTGTCTCACACTGGTGGACAAAACTGTTTTTTATGGTAATTTTAATGTTGAGTTAAAAATCTAGGAAAATTTTCCTAGAAATCAAGAAAATTCCCCAAATAAAGCAAACAAACAAATACATACCTATTCAAATCCCTCTCCACTAGTACAACCCTATTCTAGTGGGGTCTGTGCCCCTCTGGACCCCCCTCCGAACCTGACCTAACCTGATGAAATTCCCTAAATGTAGCTTTGGGGCATGTGGGGAATTGAGGGTTTGGGGTGGGGGAGACATATATGAGCGATATATGGAGTTAAAAACCTAGGGAATTTCCCCAGCGTTATCATGAATTAGCGACAGGTAATATGGGGTTCAAAATGCTCTTAGACAGTTAGGCAGTTTACTGTGCCGTGGTATGTATTGTCTGAAACTGCAATAATACCCTTGTCAATTAACTCAATTAACTTTCCACAGAAGTAGCACATCACAAGTTCGTTTAATGTATTTACTAACGACACAAAAATAACACGAGTCCTTAGATATCACAATCAAATACATCCTAAAATAATATCAAGACACACACACACACACACACACACACACACACCAGGGCCTGTAATTAAATATCGTCCACCCAGTGCTAGGTGAGCCTTGCATAAAGACAAACAGGCCCAGGGCAGCTGACCCCACACTGACAGTCACCGGGTTAGAAGAAAAGTTTAGAGAAAATTCAATAAATTCGTGAATGGAGAAGACGCGCAGGTTTCTTTAAGGATGGATTGGACAGGAAGTACCACGTGTAGGTTGAGTGGTTCCTCACAGCTTGTCACGTCGCCAACCATAGAGGGGTGTTGATGTCAAGTCCACCTGCTGCTGACCGCCGCACCACCACCATCACCACCACCACACCTGACCTGTCACTCCCCACATCGCCTCACCAGTCGCCGCTGCGCTAATTAAACCAAGCTGACTTACCGTGGCTGAAGTTCGTGTCGCTGGATTTGCAGTAGCCACATTTGTAACCTCTGTGACACCGCATATATTCCACAATAGAATAAGCGGGGTCCTTCTCTGCGGCCATGTTGAGTGTATGTTCTCACCTCTTCTTCCTGTGCCGCTCGCTCAGCACGGTCTGTCTCGGCTGCGGGAGGTTCACCACTGTTATCTCTTCAATTCCGTTATCTTTGGTCATATCAAGGAATGGATAACCAAAAGATAAAGAGAAAACTATTGACTATGAGTCGACTAGAATCAATTTATCAGGTATCAATTAATATATTTTTCTTTTATTGTAGTTCTTAGTCTAAGATAGTCTAACTTTCTTTTACATCCTGCTGGCCCCAAGCTGCTCCCTCACGGAGGAGCTCTGCACGGGCTCTCTCCCCTATTGGCTGGCGGTGTCCCGAGGTGTGGCGGACAGTTTGACATTTTGTCGACTCGATAAACAATGCCGTTCACCATGACCCCCCCTAGGCAAAGTTAGGCAGTCCCTCATCTAGGAAAGAACGTTTTCCTTCCCCCTCCCTCTCCATTTGCAGTATGGGTACTGGATAAATGAGTAACGAGATGGCCACCTAACTATCGGCGGGTACCCGGGTATCGTCCTCTAATACTTTTATGAGAGCGACGGGTCTACTGATTAAGGGAGAGAGAGAGAGAGAGACTTTCTATGCTCCATGGTCAGACCTATTTAAGAACTCCTTTATATGGCCTATCTCACATATTCACACCTCTCACCCACTGTTGGAATGGTAGCTTACTAAAACTGATGTATTTCATACAAGTTTATTAAACTGTCATCAACATATTATAACAAGGGGAAACCTCACCATGAACATACAGCACCTGCTCACTACTGCCACTGGAAATAAATCACCAGTCATTGTATGACCAATGGGAACTCACTAAGGTGGTCAAGTACAAAATGCTTCATTCTAATATACAATGAATGTTACAAATATACAATTTCATGCTAATCTCACAAGCATTCATACAACCAGTCACATAAAACTGCAGCTTTTACAAGAGCTGAATGCTTCACTCTTCCTGCCATGATATCACACCATCTTGATAACAACCACAATGAAGACAACTCTCCACTGCTGGACTCACAAAGTAAATACAGTGGCCCTGCAGCTAATCTAGATGGCCTGCCAAAATATCATCAGGGACACCAAATGAGTCTATTGCCAGTACAAAAAAGAATATTTCTGAATCATCAAAGTAAAGAATGCAAATCCATCTGTTGGTACCAAATCAAATGAAACGTGATCAAATGTGGTTATAAATTACAAGAACTATCTGTGAAGTAAAAGAATTTTGTTCCCCTTTCTTCACTTGGAATGATTTCATTCAAGTAATAAATAAATAAGAAAGTAACTGTGTGGTGTGCAGTCACTAGTAAAGACTTTGTGAGAAGATAAAACTGGAAAACTCTGGATCCACACACACAATGAATTGCACCTAGCAGCAGCAGCAGCTATACATCATTCCTCCACCTGTCTGAGGGGCCCAGGGGTGTAGAAGTCTTCTTTCCTGTAACAATAAAAAGAATAATAAAATATCAGTACACATCTCCAGATTTTAAGCAACATTACACGTTACTGATGCTTGTTTGCTGACCGCTGGAGATTGGACAAAGTAAATCTACAGTAACTTAGATCAAATAAAGGCAGCAACTGTTTTATTTTTGTACCAATGATAAAAGCTTCAAAGTAACAGACCCAGTGAGGTTTATGTCTATTAGTTATTCATCTATGATTTTTTATATTTTAATGTGTGCATATGTATACAGGTGCTGGAGCTTGCTGTTTGTAAAATACGGAAGTTCTAAAAATTACAAAGCCTGTGATTTTATTGATCTATGTTATTTTTTCAGAGATCCTTATTCCATTCTTCCATCATGAAGAATAAATGATGTTATGGAATAAAATTCAAACAAAGTGTATAAGAAAAACAACAGAAGTTCAAGCACAGAAGACACCTGCTTCTCATACAGCAACTTGTTCTAACAAAGCTTTGGGATGAAGTGACTAAGAAAAAGGCTGAGAGAGAAGATGTGAATTTGAAGAAATAATTAAGTAAATAAATAAACAAAAGAAAATAAGAAATAGTAAAAAAATAAACAAATAACCTAAGGGACTTGAGCAAATACTGTATGAAAAGAAAAGAAAACAAAGTAAATTCAAACCTGTCATATTCAACAAGATTATGCATGAATCATGGTTCAAGGTTCATTGTCTGACAAAGAGGTGCAAGGTGCTCCCTGCTCCACACTTTGCCAGAAGTTTTTCAATCTTGAAAAGTTTGCACTTCCTGATTAAGCAGCATGCAAAACAATAGAAAGAAATACCCATTAGCATGCATGAGTATTCAGACAAAAAAACCCTCCACCAAATCCTGAATGAACCACCCTGAGCATCATTGTGCATTTTCAAACAGGATTTGGTGGCTGTGAATGATGAAACATTATACATTACCTTTATTAGAAGTTTGGTGTAACCTGGAGTCATCACTATTATAATCAGAATGATCATAATATTCATGGGGAGAAGACCTATGTCTGTGGTAACCATCAGGTGACCTTGTGGAGAAGTGTCTGTCCGGAGAACGTCTGTCTAATCTACGATCTGGGGTTCTCCGGTTTGAGCGGTGATGATCAGGAGAAGCTCGGACTCTGTCTGAGCGGCGGTCAGGTGATCTTAACCTATCAGACCTCCTATCAGGGGAATGATTACGGCGGTGCATGTCAGGGGAGGGAGGTCTGTGACGCAGAGGTGGTGGTGAATAATGGCGATCTGAGAGGTGAGAATGTTCACTGCTAGGAGAGTAGCGGTCATTGCGGTGACCGTATGTTGGAGATCCAGATCTCCTGAAGGGGGGAGATGACATGCCTCCAGCAGGAGGAAGGCGTCGGTCTCCTGGGAGGGGAGGCAGTGGTGGTCTCATGAATGGGAACTCCCCAGGATGGAATGGTGGAGGCATCCCACGTGACAGACCAGGTGGTGGGGGAGGGGGTGGCGCTCCAGGAAAACCATGATGGGGAGGTATTCCTGGGGGTAATGGGGCTCCCGGGGGCAACATCATGGGTAACACGGGTGGTGGACCATGTAAAGGATGAGGTGGTGACTCAGAGTGTTCACCATCCACTTCCCCTTCTATAATGGGGCCTGGAGAAGGCATTCTTCCATTAGCATCTAGACCTGGAGGAAATTTGAATATCTATTATAACAGACGTAAACCTAAACAAAGAAACACACACACACACACACACTGTCACACACACACAAATACATACTATAAGACATTCTCATAACAGCTATAACTATTACATATATGATACAAAAATCTTACAAAATGGATTCAAAGGGTAATTTATAACTATCTTTCTACAACAATTAATAAAGCTCAATCTATTTTTTTCATCCTCATTTCTTTAAGAATTCAGATCATAACTGCAGGATCAAAACTGAAAAAAAGTAAGAAGCCAAAAATGTTGTACACAAACTAGTACTTACTCCAAATAAACATAGCCAAGTCAGCTTTTGGACTACCATTATTAAATATTTTTCTGGAGAAGTATAATGGTGCTAATATGAATTACTTTAACAACTTTTGAAGAAAACCAATAAAGAACAGTACACAAGTTCTTATTTTGTGACTTCCAGTTATCAAAGCATTCTAACTTTTAATGAATTGTAAAAAAAAAATATATAAAATAATAATAAAAACAGGGCTGGAATAGAGTATGAATGAGTCTGATTGATTATATTCAGAACTTTCCTCAGTGCTGGAATCTGGACTGCATTTCAGGAAGAGTTAGTAGGATGATATTGATGATTCTTTGAGCAGATAGCATTACTAGGGTGACATCCCATTCACCTTCTATTCAATGCTTCGTTATAAGAACAGACATCCAACTTCATTGCAGAATAATGGAATATTAAAAAATGGAGAGAGAGAGAGAGGAGAGGAGAGGAGAGGAGAGGAGAGGAGAGGAGAGGAGAGGAGAGGAGAGAGAGAGAGAGAGAGAGAGAGAGAATCTGGATCATGTTCAACTTTCTAAAAACTTCATAATGAAATTCACGACCTCATGAGAATAATACTGAACCCTTGAGAAAAGCTTCTGCTCCCACTCATCACTGCAGAGTGCACAGCACAAGACTGGAGGTGAAATCACTTACGTTTGGAAGCAGGCTTCAGGATGCTGCCTTGCATGTCTTCCCTGTCCTTCTGCAATAGTGTCAGTCGGTTCCGCAACTGACTATTCTCCTGCCTTTGTTCTTCGTGCTTCCGTTCAGCAGCACGTGCTTGTAGCTGACAAGTAAAGAAATCAACACATGAGTCCACATGAATAAATGAAAACATTAGCATTGAATAGGAAGATAAATGACAGACAGCTGCACACATCAAGACCACTTCCTACAGAGAAAGGGAGGGAGGGAGGGGGGGAGGGAAAATGCTAACTAACTCACCCAGTTGTCATGAGCCTTCTTCTCACAACTGTCAAGTTGAGCCTTGTAGGAACTTTCCTGATCTTGTAGTTCTTTTTGCAGACTTTGAACTTGAGCTCTGAAGAACATTTGCCTCATATTAGAATTTCATGAACATGATATAGTAAAAAAAATATTTTCAGAAACATACAATAACAGGAATTACAAAATACATTGTTATATAATGATTGAAACTACAAATAAATAAAGAAATCTGAAAATGCAATTAGTGTAAGAGGCAGCTTTTTTCTGATGCACAAGCTTCTAAATGGAAAATAAAATTCTTACCATCTATACATAGAGTGAAACATGTAACAACAGTAATCACTACAGAATACTACACATGTTTCCTTCTACTGTAGCAAACAAGACAGAAAGAGAGATAGAGAGAGACAGAGAGACTCATATTAAGGTTTTCTATGTATTGTAGGTAGTTATTACTTTCTAACAACTGAATATATGACTAAAATGCATTTCAGGTAACTTTTAATGAAATCCATTCTGATCTAAGGATTTAGTGAAATTACATGATTACCAACATTTTTACCTAGAAGGAAACCCAATAGGCAAGACTACAATAAAATCAACATCCATGGAATTAAGATATGTATATTCAATATCTTTTAAATGGGACATATTTACTTTTTCTTCTTCTCCATCACATTGACATTTGAAGTGGTGAGTGCCCCAAACTCTTTCTTTTCTGTCTTGGTCAGTGATGGTGAGCTGTGTGAACTCTTCAATGTTGTGCCAAAAGTAAGGTTTTCATTTGAGCCAAAGGAAAATTGGTCTGACACAGACCTGAGCTTAGCATCTCTCTCAAAGATGCTCTTCATGGCAGCAACTGTACTTTTCACATCATCAGAAGCAGGAGTTTCCTGTATTGTTACATCAAAATGAGGGCCATAAACTGCCCCAATATCTACCAAGGAACTGCTGTGAAGGCTTATGTCATGAGCAGCTTGGCTGTGCCCTTCAACTTGGACTGATGTACTAAGCTTTGGTTCAGTGTCCACACTAGAAAGCTGGGTCGTTAATGAATTCAAGCTTGTTGTTACTGATGATGTGGACAGTGCATCATTTGTGTTGATGTGTCCAGATGATAAGGAATCTAATCTTGATGATATCTTGAGGGAGGCTGGTCGTGACAATGATAGTCCAGAAATGCTTCCTGAACTGGTTGTGAAAGGAACACCTTGCAATACATCTAGTTTTGAGGACATTCCACATGGTTCTAATTGTTCAGGCTTGTTGCTGCTTCTTGTTTCTTGTGACAAGGAAGATTCATATGAATGTCCTGATTCATTAAGGCTCTGGCCTGAGTCTGAAGAATGGGAAGAATCAGAGGATTGGAGAGCAAAGGCCACAGTGGGACCAGAGCTCTTTTGACTCTTATCACAAACATCAGCAGTAAGAGCAGCGGATTTTTTCCGTTTGAATTCAGCTTTGGCTTTCACCCATTCTACTTTGTACTCATCTGAGACTGGCACATCTCCTGTGGTGGGTGACAAGTCTGCCAGGTTAAAGTGTTCCAGAGACATTCTGTTCATTATTCCTTTCTTTGCTTCAGGGAAACTCTTCCTATCCCTTTAGCATGCATGAAAATAATTAATTACATTTAATAAATCAAGAGTACAAGAAATAAAAATAAATAAATAAGTAAACATAAATAACTGAATAAATACATAAATAAAAGAGGAACATTGTAGTAAAAATACAACAATGAGTACCTAACAAAACATGAATCTTAAACAAACCCTAGGCCAATAAACATGCAAACATACAAGTTTTGTGAACACATTGCATATCCTGAGTCAAGTAACTTTCTGTTTTAACCACTTACTTGTAAGAAGCAACTTCCAATTCATAGTTATGAATCTTGTGGCCTACAGAGGCTGCTGTCCCTTCAGCATTCATCCGTAGTCCTTCCTGTGACTCCAGCTCTCTATAACACAGAGTCAATGTATAAATAATATAATTGGTTAATAATCATACATATGGATTTTTTGTAATAAAAAGAAAAGAATAAAAAATCTGAGACAAGACTAACAAGTACACAGCAATCTTCATTATTATTTGTTTCTTTTAGATTTGAATATAGCAACCTGTTTTAATTAAAGGATCATTGTGACTAGTATTGCCCATCCACCGTAAATATTTAGCTTTAGGCATTCCTCTCATTCCACTCTCCATTCTCTGGGGTCCTTTGTACTTATTCACTGACAATCTTCTAAATTTTCACGTTCACAACATAAAACTGCAATTTTTTCATAATCATCTAACTGTCCTGATAAGCTTCTAGGGAGGGTTATAAAGATACAAGGAACAGAAAGAGATCATTATGTTGGTAAGACACATACTTAGTGAGTTGTGCTTCTTTCTCTTCAAAATATTGTGTCAAGACTGCCAACTTGCTCATTGCCTCCTGCTTCTCACGTATTGCTTCGTCGTGCATCGTCCGTAGCTCTGTTACCTCTGACCGAATGGAGGACATAGTGTCTTCCAAGTTTTTCTGGGCTACTTCTGATTCCTTCAATTGGTCTTCCAGGTTGAGGCGTTCATTGCTCACCCTCTGCAATTCTGCCTTTATCTGGAGGAGACAATTATCAGATGTTATAAATGCTAATACTGATATTAAGTGGTACAGGGATTCAACCCCTGGGAAATAATGCAGGGTAAAAACCACTGTATGAGGACTGTAAGAAATTTAGACAAAGTTCTAGCTACTCAAGAAAACGGAGGACAATTTGACAGACAGACAGGCAGACAGCCACATGGTTTACTCACTGTAATGACATCAAAGAGTGAAGCCAGCTTGTTGTCATCAGGTGCATCTTGAGAATCCCCTGAGGTTAATTGGATTGTTTTCAAACATTCCTTGGCAACCTAAAATACAACAATTAAAAAATGTAAAGAGGGTTTCATGATCAATAGAGTTCACATTATCCACACACACACAAATGCTATAAGTATGCCATGAAAAGTGACCAAATAAAACTCTTACTTTCAGCTCTGAGTCTTTGGTGCCCACACTTTCCCGCAAGGTGGCAATGGTATCCTGTAACATTTGCAGTTCTTCCTTTAAGTCTGACAGCTGATGATCATAATCCACAGACTGTTTGGAGAGGGAGTCATTGGCAGCCTGGAGCTCCTTAACAAGTTCCATGTCTTTCTGTAGCTGTTGGTTGACATCCTCCTTGGAGGTGCTCAACTCCTTCAGTGATTGTGTTAACTGAAATATTGCAAATTATGTTGTAATTTATAATAACCATTAATTTGTGATTCCTATCCATTACCTCCATTATTTCTAACACCCGACAATTTCATACATTAACTACTTTTACAATAATATTTAGAAAAGTACTCTCTAGTCGCCTAACCCTCAAAAGCTTACCATGAGTTGCTTTTGTTCTACAAACACGTTAGCAGATATGACAAAAAATGACCTCTTTTCAAATAAATACAAGCCTACAAAACAGTTTGCAATTATGACTGGCTCTTATTATAGGAGCACTGCATGTCTCCTGGTCCAAGAGTGATGTAACACAGAGTAACAACATTACCAGGGAACAGGTAACATTGTATCAATTATGAAGAGAGTAACAATTAAGAAAATGGCACAATGGGAAAAAAGGAATATTTTATGTACTTAACTTGCAAGCAAAGACGCCACAGTGCCTAGCTAACTTAAAGGGACTTATTCAACCAAGTCAACTGGATAAAAGAAGGGTGGAAATGGTGCTATATGTAACAAACCAAGTCTAGCAAAGAGTGGTACATAATCCTCTCTCTGTGTTGCATTTCATGTATAATTATTGCATTTAAATGGCACAAAATATATTTTTGCATTTTTTACTCAAACTAGAAGTACTTTATAGAAGTACTTTATAGTTTATAAATATACACAAACTCTACATCAAAATCATCAAGCCTGAAGAATTACTGCCAAGTTACCTATTATGGGAAAAAATTAATGAAAACATAAAATAAAATTCACCTCAATTTCATCCTGAATGAGCCATGCATTCAACGAGAAGAATGGACACCATATTAACACTAACACTCACACATAACTACACCAATGAATTATTATAGTAACAACAACAATAATAATAATGATAATAATAATAATAATAATAATAATAATAATAATAATAATAATAATAATAATAATATAAAAGTCAATGTTCACATAAAACAAAATTTTGTAAAGTTTTATGAGCTTACCTGCTGAACCTGAGAATCTAATTTTGCCACTTGTTCTCTGGAAGACGACAGTTCAAGGTGAAGTTCTTCATTCTGAAAAAGGAATAGGAAGTGTCGTTGCTTGGAAGGAAAATTGTTTTCTTGCTTCACTTTCTCCAGTCAAATCAAAGAGTTACTGTATACGAGTCATCATGACAGTGTTGCAGCTGATCTGTGTCAGTGCACGGGAGGTAGAAATAAATACCAGAACATTGAGAGAGAGAGAGAGAGAGAGAGAGAGAGAGAGAGAGAGAGAGAGAGAGAGAGAGAGAGAGAGAGAGAGAGAGAGAGAGAGAGAGAGAGAGAGAGAGAGAGAGAGAGAGAGAGA
>CM035199.1:13109814-13142859 GCA_020233015.1 Callinectes sapidus | reverse complement strand
ATATATATATATATATATATATATATATATATATATATATATATATATATATATATATATATATATATATATATATATTGCTATGCCAAGCACCACGTGAGACAAAGTACAATAGAGAATCAAAATCAAAGCATAAACAGAGAAAACAACAGAATTATCACTTCAAAGGCAACAGGGATTAATAATTAAATTCTTTAAATACTAAAATGATTATTACTTGAAGCTGGTCTACTTTCAGAGACAATGCTTAAGTGGAATGTACAAGCATTATGGAATGACACCACAAGAAATGGAAACACCTTGGTGGTAAGCTGTTCTTTCTCAAGATCCACTGTAAGCTGCTTCTCTGTCTCAGAGGTCAGATCACTGACCTGCGATAAGTTTTGCTACATGCACACCCATCGGTGATCACACATCAGACAAAAAGAAATGGGAGCATTGTAATTAGCGTGAGTCACACATTACCTTTAGAAAACAGTTCTTCCACACAATATAATTGCAATAGTGTTGTAGTGTTAATGATAAAGAGTAATAATAACAAGACTCATGCTGCAAACAAAACACAAATGTTGCTAACCTTTATGAGTTCAAGTTGAGTGTCAAGGTCACTGACGTCTCCACTAGACTCTGTGATTCGTGACGTGATTTCTTTCAACTGAGGCAAAACATGCAAAAAGAATAAAAATAAATACGTGAATACAAGTTACACAGAATAATTACATCACAAAGCAACAGTCAAGATCTGCATAAAAAAACATGGTGGAATACTCTTTCTTGGCAATAAAGACATTAAAATGATAATTCCAGGAAAGACAATACATAAAATAGGAGACCCATGCATACTTATTTTTGCTTATAAGAACACATAAATGATCATATTCTTCTATTTTTTCAAATGATAAAATTGCTTCTCAATACTTAAGTGGGAAATCATATTTTCTGAAGCTCAAGTTTTCAAAATTTGAATCAAAAATAAAAATTGAGCACTTCATTTTGATTAGATCACTACTTTGTCTATTTTGTTAAATAACATAAGGTAATAAAACTAAGGTGACTTACCTCAGCTTGAGCCTTGATCAGTTCTTCATGGAGTGTTGAGTTCTCATGATGTAGAATTCGCTTCTCTTGGTCCATGGTGTTCAGAGCCTCAAGAATGGGAGTTTCCCGAGAAATTTTCTGTCAATAAACCAATGAAAAAAAATGTGTGAGCCTCATGGCCAACCTGACTCTCCCATCAGCTACAGTTGCTATGGATGAGTATACAGAACACAACTGTCTCAACATAAAGTATATATCAACAAAGACTCTATTATTGAATGATTCATTGCAAAATGCAACAAGCCAAATGAAACCAAAAAGCACTGGAATGATCTAAAACAATACAACAAACAATAATATATCAACAAGTTCAACAAAAAAATTACACACATTCCTTTCAAAATACATCAAAAGCAGAGTTCAATGTTCATGGCAATTTCAAAACAGAACAAGCTAAGAATGTCAGTCTCCATATACTAAACTATGTGTGTGTGTGTGTGTGTGTGCACGTGTATGTGTGTGTGTGTGTGTGTGAACTGGCATCAATGACTCACAAACTTCTCACCTCTCACCAGTGTCAGTTGGTAGGGAGAAGAGGGAACGGGAGCCTGTTTGGGGTGTCCTGATAGCTTACACTTTATTCTGGCTCTTAGTACATTAATTTCAGTTATGTGTTAATCACCAGTGTACAATGTGGTCTCTCTTTACACTAACAAATGTTACAGTTTGTCATAGTTCTCACAGTCTTTCTTACGAATAAGGCAGAATGTTGCATACAATAAAGGGAACTAAAAGTGATAGAAAATTGTACACTATTTACAATACTTTGATGTATCCTTCAGCCTGCACCAATTAACCAGCCATATCCCCTATTTTTTCAGTTTCAGTAGCAACTGTATCAAATGTTTTCAAGTTTTGGATAAGCTGTTTATTGTTGTTTAGAAAGTGTGTATGTCATCCTGCATGTGTTGATAAAATACTGTAAAAGAATACAAGCACTCAACAAATACCTTCCAATCATGTTAGAGTGGGAAATTGTAGTGTAGGGAATGTGGTCTACCACCTTTGTTTAGTATGCAAGTGAAACATACCACCCTAAAGCAGCAGTGAGGCCAAAACAATCAACTACTCTACACTAAATAAAAAAGTATGCCAGTAATACATACAGAGTACACCTTCCGGGCAGCCTTGTGGCAGAAAGGTTCAGTTACTTCAAAGAATCTTCATCTCTTATGTATTATGATCAATAATGAACTTTGAACACTTCTATATCACTTCAGAATGAACTGCATCAAAAGTTCTTACAAAAAAGCTAAGTCATGATATAGTGGACCAACTGAGAGTTAAGACTGGCCAATGGAGGCAGACAACTTCTTATGTCTTCATTTTGGATCAAGAAAAATGTTATTTTAATTAGATAAGGTGTTTGGGTAATTAAATTCATAAGTTTCTGGCATATATTAGCACATACAGTGTCTGAAAACTAAAAAAAAATAAATAAAAATATTATAACATAGAAAATTTCCTCTATTTGGAATTAATGACAAATGCTAACCAGAAATGAAGTACTTTCATATATGTATAATGCATACAAGTTTCCTTTCTCTACCACGATGCACAGAACAGTCATATGCTAACAGCTGGACTAAATCAGTCTCTAAGAAGATACATCACCCTTCACTTCAACAATTTATTGCTACCCATCAAAGAAAAAAAGAATTTCATTAGAAAACCTTTTTTTCTTCCAGCAATTGTGAAAAAGCTAAGTGGTGAGATTTTGTTATGGGAACAATTTCATGGAAAAATATTGTCCATTATACTAGCTTAGAAATATAAATAAACAAAGAAAGTAAAAAGGTATATAAATGAATAAAATAAAATGATAATAATAAACATAAATAGATGCCCAATGCAAGCATGTGTATAGACTTTCAAAAGAAAAAGAGGAGAAAAATGGACACTTCCATGGAACTTTCCCTTGTTTATTTATGAACGTATCAATGAAGTGATGCATTCAATCTAGTGATATCCATATAATGTGTAACAGGCAGAATGAGAGAAAGGAAGCCTTTATTGAACCTGAAACTTTGTACTTATGTAGGAACACATACACACACACACCACAATCCTTTTTGGTGTACTAATGTGTGTGTGTGTGTGTGTGTGTGTGTGTGTGTGTGTGTGTGTGTGTGTGTGTGAGTGTGTGTGAGTGTGTGTGTGTGTGTGCGCGTGTGTGTAATAGTGCACAGTCTTAACTCCAAAGTCCAGTGAACATTGGTCCATTATATCATGGATACTGTGATAAAACCAAAATTTCTGCGATCATAATTATAAAGAACAGCATGCAGTTGCAGATTGATGCCCTATACAAGCATCCATGCACTGAGAGACAGATTTGTATAGTTTTAGAGTAACTCACCAACATGATGAGGTGAACAAGGTAGATGGTGACAATGGTGAAGACTACGATGGATAAAAACACTAACGCTCCTTGTGACATTTGTGGCTCGGCCACTTCTGCTTCAACTCCAAAAGCCAGGCCTTCTGGGAGCTGTGGAAACATCAAGAATTAACATCAATTTACACAGACATTCCTAATGCTAAAGGTAAAAGAGAAAAATGTTTATAATTTCTTAAAGAAAACATAAGTTTCAAAGCACCCATATTAATTTTGATAAGAAGAGATACATTTTTCTTATAGATGTTCAAGCCACAAGAAAATGGAGAACTTGGAGCATATACACAAACACAGTTTACCCCTTCAAAAATCAGGATTAAAAGATCAAGATACAAGGAAAGATTAAGAGTAAAAATGGGCAGCATCTAATCCAGCAAAACCCCAGGAAGAGAAAAGCTCGTAGTTAGCACACTACGGAAAAAAAGCCACAAAAAACAAAAAGGAAAGGTTGGGTAAGTAAAGAGAGGAGAGACAGGTAAGGAAAGAGGGGATAAAAAAGCTTTATATTCTACCCTGATGAACTGCGATGAGTATATGAAGCCTTCCCAAACATATTCAATACAGGGGCTGACAATGTCTTTCAACATGATCAGCATCTGAGTGAAAGAGAAAAATTGACAAACAAGTCAAACACCTGAGTGATGAGGAATGTTTTATATCGCAGCCACATTATTCTTATCAGGCTAAGGCTATGGTATTGGAGGAAAACTTAAGTTGCAAAAAAGAACCATGCTAACAGTAGAGAAATAGTTAACCTTAAAGCAAAGACATATAATGGTGGAATGTAAGAATAAAGAGTATATGACAACATTATAATGCTTTAGAAATAAATAAAAAAGTATGGCAATGGTCACCTCTGGGAAACAGCTCTGCTACACCATGATTTATCTTTATTTCTACCAATACATGTCCTCTATTCATAGGCACCTTTGCCTCACTCACAACAAGGAGATCTATCAAAAATGTCAACAGAGAAACAAAGTCAACACATCACTCGTAGCTTGCACTTGGATTTACTTGATATAAATTTATTCTGCTGGACCCATCCAACTATTGTGTTATACAGAATACTTTCCCAAAATAGTGTACACTTGTTTGAGAACTAATGGGATCTTGTATTGATTTTTATCATGTGAATGGCTAAGCTATCTCATCTCTTGATCGTAAAACCAACCTTCTTCAAAACAGATCAATCTAATACAACACTGTAATTCTCTGGCCATGTGAATAATAATTGGATTAGATAGGAACTAGAAAATATTTTGTATACAAATTGACAATAATTTTTTTATTTCCTGAACCATTCAACATATTTCCTAAAACAGTAACTATAACAAGGTAAAAAAGATATATTACTCACCAGGTTATGAGATGTTTTCAAAAACTTTTCAGTAAGAGATTCTTCAACTGGGCTCTCTTCAATGTCACCTTGAACAGTTTCCTCAGTTGCTGAAATATGGAACAAAATGATTAAAGTGAATTCATAAAACATTACATAAAGCATTATGCAGTTGGTTGACAAAATTCATTACATTGTAATTATGATCATAAAAATTCTCTTATACATGTATACTAAATACTGTTGCAAATTATTTTATCCCTCATTTAATCACATATTTTACAATGAAAATATTAGGTGTCATACTCATGAATACATAAATTTTCATATACACACAGCAAAGAAAATCAAATCAGAAAAGAAAATGTTTAAGTAGCATCTGAATGAGAACTACTTGGTAGTGGTGGTGGTGGTGGCGGCAGCAACGATGAACAGATGTTATGACACACAGTTAAACAGTGATTACAGAGAAGTACGATAGCTCATATAAAGGTTACAGATGGAGTCAATGAAAACCTCACTTTTGGAATACACCGATGAAGTTGAACAAAACAGAATGAATAACTAAATAAGTAATAAGATAAATAAATAAACAACAGATCAAGTAAAAAACTTTAACTTTATAATCATAAAAATACGATGTAATGGATAATGAAAAAGACCTGTGTTTTCTAACTAATTAAATAGCAGACAGAATACTTGTTTCTTTCAGGTGGAAATAATAAGTAGTCTTATGGGTCACTGCACTTTTCCAGTAGTAATGAAATCTCAAACAAGCTGTTAGCATTTTATTAACATTCTTGATATAATCTTTCAATTGAGTGAGTTAAGCATCATAATTCCTGAATTCTCATGTCAAATGCAGTTGTGCACAACATAATGTTGAGTAATGATGTCAAATATGATGCATGTGTGTATCCTAATCAGTGGGGACTGGAATGATCTTATTCATAATTTTTTTATTATCCTCTTTAGAAAGATCACTGGGAGCAAATTGCAGGCACAGCATACATATTCTTGTCTTATTAGGAAACATATGTACTGATGATAATGATGGTGAAATTCTCAAACTAATGTTGTTATACTACTGCACTGCAATATACACAAATGAATATGCAAAATATCTATGCACATGTAAAAATATTTGATGTCCAATAAAAAGCATCAAGAAATAACTCCCAGATTTATAACTTCTTCGATTCTACATAACTGATATCATTTGATATCAATGAAAAGAGCAAAAAGAAAACAATATATAAGAGTACAGTTTAGACTTCATGAATGCTTCATACAGATCTATTTCATATACGTGTCTTGGATACCAGCTAGAGTGATTACCTCTGGTTATTCTTATGCTGCAGACAAATGTGTGCGGCAGGTATTAGCGCACTGCAACGCCCTTTACTCAAAGGACAAGCATTTACAAGCATGAAGCAGATGAATCTACCATTTTCAGTACCTTCATCAAGTGCTTCTCCAGCACCAATGGCAAACACATGAGAGAGCTGAGCTGCTTGTGACAAAGGTGGTGTTGTCCCAGCCATTTCAGCCTCAGAGGCTTCTGTTCTCTTGTCATCAGACTGTTGTGAGTCATCTACTACATTTGATGTTACATTACTTGAAGAGATGGATAGTGGAATTGTCACTTTTGCCTCAAATGTGTTGCTGCTTTCAACTTTGAGGGTTAATGTGTTCTGAGAAACTTCATTGTTGGCAGCTTCTGACTTGGCAACTGAATGTGGCTCGCTGCCTTCATTGGCAGCCACCCTTTTGACAGGTATGTTTGGATCTTTCTGTGTAGTGTCAAGATAATCTACAGGAGATTTAACTACCTCTACTACAGTTCCATTGGAACTTATGTCAGTACTAGTGACCTCTACTGGGATGCCCTCTATTTTTCTAGTGTTAACTTCAGAAACTGTAACATCAACAAAACTACTAACTGTAACTACAGGCTCTGAAATAGAAATGTCAGCTTCCCCTACAGTTTCCTTCATCTCAGATTTGGACAGTACATCTTCATCTGGTGATAAAAGATTATCTACTTCTAAAGATTCATTTACTAAACTGGAAGCCACATCCAAAGGAACAAATGTTTTCTTTAATACATTAAAATCTACTGGCAAAGCTGGTTCGGGCATTTCAAGACTATAGCTTTCCTTGACTAAATCTTTATTTTCTAGATTAATCACATCAACAATGTCTTCTGAATCGGCATCAATTCTTTCTTCGCCTATTTGTGGCTCTACTTTCATTCCTGATAGTTCTGGTTCTAAAAGTGTTGTCTCTGTTACTGCAAGTATTGATTCTTCTTTCACAGCTCCTGGTTCTGTCACCGTTGGTTCTATCAATGTTGTTTCTGCTTCCATTATCACTGGCTCTGTTTCCATCATTAATAATTCTGGTTCTGCTTCCACAATTACTGGTTCTTCCTCTACTATGACTGGTTCTGGCTTGATAATTGCTAAACTTAATATCCCTGTTGGTTCTGCCTCTATCACCACTGGCTCAGCTTCCACTACTATGTCAGGATCTACCACAGGCCCTATCTCCAACATTACTTTCCTTGCTTTCATTATTTCCAGTTCTTCCTCCATCACTTCTAACTCTGCATTCACCACTTCTGGTTCTGATTCCATTATTTCTGGTTCTTCCACCACTATTGGTTCTACTTTCACAACTGTTGTTTCTGGCTCCAGCAGTGTTAGATTCAACTCTGTGACTGATGGCTCTTTCACCACAAAAGTATCCACAAATGTTTGTTCTTCAACAACTTCAATAGCTCCAGGTGTCAATGCCTCCTCATTATCAGGAGGCAGTGTCTCTTTAAGTCCCAACACTTCATCTACTTCTGGTGTCTGTACTTCCTCAACTTCAGTAAATGCCAGTGCTTTCTCAATTTCAGGAGCAAATTCCTCCTCAACTACAGATACCAAATCCTTCCCAATTTCAAAAGCTACTAACTTGACTTCAGATGTTTGTACCAACTTCGTCTTTGGTCGTGGTTCCTTCTCATCTTCTGTTGACAATTCATCCTTAAATTCTTGTGCAACTAATTCAGTTTCAGGAGACAAAACTTGAGGACCTTCCAGTGCTAATTCCTCCTCAATTACAGGAACTTGCAACTCTTTCCTTTCTGAAGCCATTATCATCTTGCTTTCAGGTGCCAGAAAAGCCTCAACTTCAAGTCCTAGTGCCTTTTCAAACTCGGCTTCAGGCAACTCATCAATTTCAGGTGCCAATACAGTTTCAACTTCAATTGCTAACACCTCCTCAAATTCAGTTTCTAGTACTACATCAGCTTCAAGTGAAAGAACTGCTTCAACTTCAAGAGCTAGTGCCTCCTCAAATTTGGTTCCCAGTAATTCATCAATTTCAGGTGCCAGTGCAACGTCAACTTCATGGACCAGTTCTTGCTCAACTTCAGGTGCAAGTATATCTTCAATTTCAAGTGCAAGTATATCTTCAATTTCAGGTATCAATACCTCCTCAACTTCAGTTGCCAGAGCCTCCTCTATTTCGGGTGCAAATACATCTTCATCTTCAGGTGCCAGTACTTCCTCAACTTCAAGAGCCAACACCTCCTCAACTTCAAGTGCCAATACTTCCTCAACTTCAGGTGTCAGAACCTCATCAACTTCAGGTGACAGATCCTCCTTAACTTCAGGTGCCAGTACTTCATCAACTTCAGGTGCAAGTATATCTTCAACTTCAGGTGCCAGTAATCCCAAGTCAAGTGTCAGTACCTTCTCAACTTCAGATTTCAGTACCTCCTCAACTTCAGGAGTCAGTACCTCATCAACTTCAGGTACCAGAACCTCCTCAACTACAGGTGTCAGTACCTCATCAACTTCAGGTGCCAGAACCACCTCAACTTCAGGTGTAAGTACTTCATCAACTTCAGGTGCCAGAACTTCAACTTCAGGTGTCAGTACTTCATCAACTTCAGGTGCCAGAACCTCCTCAACTTCAGGTGTCAGTACCTCATCAACTTTAGGTGACAGATCATCTTCTACTTCGGGTGTCACTACCTCCTCAACTTCAGGTGACAGTACCTCTTCAAATTCAGGTGTCACTACCTTCTCAACTTCAGGTGTCACTACCTCTTCAACTTCAGGTGCCGGAACCACATCTTCAGGTGTCACTATCTCATGAACATCCAATACCAATACCTCATCTTCAGGTATCACTACCGCCTCAACTTCAGGTGCCAGTACTTCCTCAACTTCATGTGACAGTACCTCTTCAATTACAGGTGCCAGTACCTTCTCAACTTCAGATGCTGGAACCACCTTAATTTCAGGTAACAGTACCTCTTCAACTTCAGGTGGCAGTACCTCCTCAACTTCAGGTGGCAGTACTTCCTCAACTTCAGGTGGCAGTACTTCAACTTCAGGTGGCAGTACCTCCTCAATTTCAGGTGGCAGTACTTCCCCAAATTCAGGTGCAACAACCTCAACTTCAGGTGGAAGTACCTCCTCAACTTCAGGTGGCAATACTTCCTCAACTTCAGGTGCAACAACCTCAACTTCAGGTGGCAGTACCTCCTCAACTTCAGGTGGCAGTGCTTCCTCAACTTCAGGTGCAACAACCTCAACTTCAGGTGGCTGTACTTCCTCAACTTCAGGTGGCAGTGCTTCCTCAACTTCAGGTGCAACAACCTCAACTTCAGGTGGCTGTACCTCCTCAACTTCAGGTGGCAGTGCTTCCTCAACTTCAGGTGGCAGTACCTCTACTTCAGGTGGCAGTGCTTCCTCAATTTCAGATGGCAGTACCAGCTCAACTTCAGGTGTCACTATCTTATGACCTTCAGGTACAAATACCTCATCTCCAGGTGTCGCGACCTCGACAACTTCAGGTGTCAGAACCACTTCTTCAAGTGCCAATACCTCCTCTTCAGCCTTGTCCACTTCATGTGTCAGTAGCTCCTTGACTTCAAGAGGCAGTACCTCTTCAACTTCAGGTGCCAGTACATCCTCATCCTCAGGTGCTAAAACCTCATCAACTTCATGCACCTGTACCTCTTCAACTTCAGGTGCCAGTACCTCCTCAACTTCAGGTGTTACTATCTCTTCAACTCCAGGTATCAGTACCTCTTCAACTTTAGGTGTCACTACCTCTTCAACTTCAGGTGCCAGTAGCTCCTCAACTTCAAGTGTTACTATCTCTTCAATTTCAGGTATCAGTACCTCTTCAACTTTAGGTGTCACTACCTCTTCAACTTCAGGTGCCACTACCTCTTCAACTTCAGGTGTCACTACCTCTTCAACTTCAGGTGCCACTACCTCTTCAACTTCAGGTGTCACTACTTCTTCAACTTCAGGTGCCACTACCTCTTCAACTTCAGGTGCCACTACCTCTTCAACTTCAGGTGTCACTACCTCTTCAACTTCAGGTGCCACTACCTCTTCAACTTCAGGTGTCACTACCTCTTTAACTTCAGGTGCCACTACCTCTTCAACTTCAGGTACGACTACCTCTTCAACTTCAGGTGTCACTACCTCTTCAACTTCAGATGCCACTACCTCTTCAACTTCAGGTGTCACTACCTCTTCAACTTCAAGTGCCACTACCTCTTCAACTTCAGGTGCGACTACCTCTTCAACTTCAGGTGTCACTACCTCTTCAACTTCAGATGCCACTACCTCTTCAACTTCAGGTGTCACTACCTCTTCAACTTCAGGTGTCACTACCTCTTCAACTTCAGGTGTCACTACCTCTTCAACTTCAGGTGTCACTACCTCTTCAACTTCAGGTGTCACTTCAGGTGTCACTACCTCTTTAACTTCAGGTGTCACTACCTCTTCAACTTCAGGTGTCACTACCTCTTCAACTTCAGGTGTCACTACCTCTTTAACTTCAGGTGCCACTACCTCTCCAACTTCAGGCGCCAAAACCTCTTCAACTTCAGGTACATGTATCTCTTCAACTTCAAATGCCAAAACCTCTTCAACTTCAGGTACCTGTACCTCTTCAACTTCAGGTACCTGTACCTCTTCAACTTCAGGCATCACTACCTCTTCAACTTCAGGTGTCACTATCTCTTCAACTTCAGGTGTCACTATCTCTTCAACTTTAGGTACCTGTACCTCTTCAACTTCAGATGCCATAACCTCTTCAACTTCAGGTACCTGTACCTCTTCAACTTCAGGTGCCACTACCTCCTCAACTTCAGGTGTCACTACCTCTTCAACTTCAGGTACCTGTACTTCTTCAACTTCAGGTGTCACTACTTCTTCAACTTGAGGTACCTGTACCTCTTCAACTTCAGGTGCCACTACCTCCTCAACTTCAGCTGTCACTACCTCCTCAACTTCAGGTGTCACTACCTCTTCAACTTCAGGTGTCCATACCTCTTCAACTTCAGGTGTCCATACCTCTTCAACTTCAGGTACCTGTACCTCTTCAACTTCAGGTGTCATTACCTCTTCAACTTCAGCTGTCACTACCTCCTCAACTTCAGGTGTCATTACCTCTTCAACTTCAGCTGTCACTACCTCCTCAACTTCAGGTGTCATTACCTCTTCAACTTCAGCTGTCACTACCTCTTCAACTTCAGATGCCACAACCTCTTCAACTTCAGGTACCTGTACCTCGTCAACTTCAGGTATCTGTACCTCTTCAACTTCAGGTGCCTGTACCTCTTCAACTTCAGGTACCTGTACCTCTTCAACTTCAGGTACCTGTACCTCTTCAACTTCAGGTGTCACTACCTCTTCAACTTCAGGTATCTGTACCTCTTCAACTTCAGGTGTCACTACCTCAACTTCAGGTGCCTGTACCTCTTCAACTTCAGGTACCTGTACCTCTTCAACTTCAGGTACCTGTACCTCTTCAACTTCAGGTGTCACTACCTCTTCAACTTCAGGTACCTGTACCTCTTCAACTTCACGTGTCACTACCTCTTCAACTTCAGGTACCTCTACCTCTTCAACTTCAGGTGTCACTACCTCCTCAACTTCAGGTACCTGTACCTCTTCAACTTCAGGTACCTGTACCTCTTCAACTTCAGGTGTCACTACCTCTTCAACTTCAGGTACTTGTACCTCTTCAACTTCAGGTGCCACTACCTCCTCAACTTCAGGTGTCACTACCTCTTCAACTTCAGGTATCTGTACCTCTTCAACTTCAGGTGCCTGTACCTCTTCAACTTCAGGTATCTGTACCTCTTCAACTTCAGGTGTCACTACCTCAACTTCAGGTGCCTGTACCTCTTCAACTTCAGGTACCTGTACCTCTTCAACTTCAGGTGCCACTACCTCCTCAACTTCAGGCGTCATTACCTCTTCAACTTCAGGTGCCACTACCTCCTCAACTTCAGGTGTCACTACCTCTTCAACTTCAGGTACCTGTACCTCTTCAACTTCAGGTGCCACTACCTCCTCAACTTCAGGTGTCACTACCTCTTCAACTTCAGGTGCAACTACCTCCTTAACTTCAGGTGTCACGACCTCTTCAACTTCAGGTGCCACTACCTCTTCAACTTCAGGTGCCACTACCTCCTCAACTTCAGGTGTCACTACCTCTTCAACTTCAGGTACCTGTACCTCTTCAACTTCAGGTGCCACTACCTCTTCAACTTCAGGTGCCACTACCTCCTCAACTTCAGGTGTCACTACCTCTTCAACTTCAGGTGTCACTACCTCCTCAACTTCAGGTGCCACTACCTCCTTAATTTCAGGTGTCACTACCTCAACTTCAGGTGTCACTACCTCTTCAACTTCAGGTGTCACTACCTCTTCAACTTCAGGTACCTGTACCTCTTCAACTTCAGGTGCCACTACCTCCTTAACTTCAGGTGTCACTACCTTAACTTCAGGTGTCACTACCTCTTCAACTTCAGGTACCTGTACCTCTTCAACTTCAGGTGCCACTACCTCTTCAACTTGAGGTTCCAGAATCTCCTCAACTTCAGGTACATGTACCTCTTCAACTTCAGGTGCCAGAACCTCCTCTTCAGGTGTCACTACCACATCAACTTCAGGTGACAGTACCTCCTCAATTTCAGTTACCAGAACCATATCAACTTCAGGAGTCAGTACCTCTTCAACTTCAGGAGTTAGTACCTCCTCAATTTCAGTTTCTAGAATTTCCTCTTCAGACATCACTACCTCTTCAACTTCATGTGTCAGTACCTCTTCAACTTCAGGTGCCAGATCCTTCTCAACTTTAGGTGCCAGTACCTCCTCAACTTCAGGTGCCAGTACCTCCTCAACTTCAGGTGTCAATACCTTTTCAACCTCAGGTCTCAGTACTTCCTCAGCATCAGGTGCCAGTACCCCAACTTCAGGTGCCAGAATATCAATTACTGGTGTTAGTACTTCCTCAACTTCAGGTGCCAATATCTCCTTGATTTTAGGAGTCAGTTCCTCATCAACTTCAGGTGGCAAAACCTTCTCAAGTTCAAGTGCCAGAATGTCAACCTCAGGTGCCAGTACCTGCTCAATTTCAGGTTCCAGAATCTCCCCAACATCTGGTGCCAACACGTTATCCACTTCAACTGCCAGAATCTCAGTTTCAGATGTCAGTTTCTCCTCAATTTGAGGTGCCAGTATCTCCTTAAATTCAGATACCAATACCTCCTCAACTTCAGGTGCCAAAATCTCAATATCAGGTGCAAGTACTTCCTCAACTTCAGGTGACAGAATCTCATCAACTTCAGGTGTCAATGCCTCCTCAACTTCAGGTGCCAGTTCATGCACCAGCACCTCCTTAAATTCAGATGTCTGTTCCTCCTCATCTTCTAGTGCCAAAACCTGTTCACTTTCAGGTGCCAGAACTGCCTCCACTGTAGCTACCAGAATCTCAACTTCATGTGACAGTACCTCTTCAACTTCAGGTGGCAGAACTTCCCCAATTTCACGAGCCAGAATATAAAATTCAGGTGTCAGTGTCTCCTCAATTTCAGGTTCCAGAACTTTCTTAACTTCAGAAGTCACAATCTCAACTTCAGGTGCCAGTACCTCTTCAACTTCAGGTGTTAGTATCTCATCAACTTCAGGTGCCCGTACATCTTCAACTTCAAGAGTCAATACCACCTCAACTTCAGGTGCCAGAATCTTTTCAACTTCAGGTCTCACTATCTCAACTTCTGGTGCCAGTATGTCTTGAACTTCAGATGCCAATAACTCCTCAACCTTTCTTATTGGAACCTCCTCAACTTCAGTTACCAGAACCTCTTCAACTTCAGTTATCAGAACCTTCTCAACTTCAGGTGTCACTATCTCATTCTCAAGTGCCAGTACCTCAACTTCAAGTACTAGTGCCTTTTCAACATCTTGAACTTCAATTTCCAGTACCTCCTCAACTTCAGGTGACAAAATCCCAACATTCATTACCTTATCAACATCTGGTTCCAGAATCTCCACAACTTCAGGTGCCAGAACCTCTTTAACTTCAGGTGTAAGTACCTCCTTAACTTCAGGTATCAGTACCTGCAGAACCTCAGGTGCTAGTACCTCTTCAACTTTAGAAGCCAGCGCCTCATCAACTTCAGGAGCCTGTACCTCCTTAACTTCAGGTGCCAGAACATGAAGTTCAGGAGCCAATATCTCAACTTGAGATGTCATTACTTCCTCAATTTCATGTGCCAGAACCTTCTGAACTTCAGGTGCCAGTACCTTCTCAACTTCAGGTGGTAGTATCTCCTTAACTTCAGGTATTAAAACTTCTCTAACTTCATGAGTCCTAATCTCCTCTGATTCAGGTGTTATACCTTTCTCAGCTTCTGGTGTCAGTTCCTCCTTAATCTCAGTCTCCAGAACCACCTTAACTTCAAGTGAGAGATTTTCAACTTCTGTATCTTCAACCTCAGGTATCATAATCTCAACTTTAGGTGTGAAAACTTCATCACCTACATTAGTCAGAATCTTCTCAATTTCAGCTGTCAGTGCTTCTTGAATCTTAGGAGTCAGTACTTCAGGTGTCATTATTTCTTGAACTTCAGGTGCCAACACCACCTCAACTTCAGGAGCTAGAATCTTTATTTCAGGCATCAGAACCTCCTCTACTTCAGGTACTTTAACTTCAACCTCAGATGTCATAACCTCAGTTTCAGGTGTCAACACCCCAACTTCTGGTGCTACCACCTCAACTTCAGGTGTCAGAACTTCCTCAATTTCAGTTGTCAGAACTTCCTCAGCTTGAGATGTCACTATCTCAACTTCAGGTGCCAAGATCTTCTCAACTTCATGTGACAGTATCTCAACAATATCATGTACCAGAATGTCTGCAACTTCTGGTGTCAGAGCCTCCTCAACTTTTGATATTAGAACCTCTTCAACTTCTGGTTCTAGAACCTCCTCAGCATCAGATGGCAATACTTCAAATTCTAGTGCCAGAACATCTTCGACTTCAAGTGTCAAAACTTCAACTTCTGGTGCCAATCCTTTCTTAACTTCAGGTGTCAGAATGTCTTCGTCTTCTGGTGCTAGTATATCTTCACCTTCAGGTGTCAGAACCTTTTCAATTTCAGGTGCTATTGCCTCAGTTTTGGGTGGTAGGTTCTCCTTAATTTCGGGTGGTAACAATTTCTCAACTTCTCTTACCTGTGCTTCCTCAATTCCAAATGATGACACCTTGTCAACTTCGGGTGTGCCTGTTGTCTCAACTTTGAGAGTCACTACCTGATCTTCATGTCCCATTATTTCTTCATATTCAACTGCCAGTGCTTTCTCAACTATAGGTTCTATTATCTCAACTTCAACTTTAGATAGATCTGCATCTTCATCTACAAGTGGTGATTCTACTTCCATCTCTGTGATTTCTGGTTCTATTTCCAGCTGTAACTTAACTGCTGTTGGTTCCAGCTCTACTTCTGTTGCTTTTAGCTTTTCTTCTGCCAGAGTTGGTTCTTGATTTTCACCTGTTTGTTTGTGTTCTACCACTTTTGGTTCTCCCTCCACTATTATTGGTTCTGGTTGCACTACTAATGTCTCTGGTCTGACAACTATTGGTTTGAGTCTTACCACTATTGGTTCTGGTCTAACCATTATTGGCTCTGGTCTAACAACTATTGGTTCTGGTCTCACCACTATTGGTTCTAGTCTCACCACTATTGGCTCAGGCCCTTTGATAGTTGGTTGTGATTTTATCACAGGTAAGTCTGGGTTACCAGTCACTGTTGTTTCTGGTTTCATATGAATCTCTGCTTCTTCCGATGATGTTCTTGTTAATTCCATCAACACTGGGCCTTCCAATAAAATGTTTATTTCCGGCTTTATTTCTACAGAATCTAGGGGTGTAATACTTAACGTAGCTTCTCGGTCTGTTGATTCAGCCTCTATCACAGGCAGTTCTGCTTCCTCCATCAATGGTTCTGTGTTAACCAATGTAGGCTCTGGCTCTTCCTGCACCATTACTGTTTCTACCTCCATTCCTTTCAATTCAGGTTTTGAATGTTTTTGTACAATTTCAGATGTAAATGTTCCAAAATCAGTGGATGCAACAGAAGAAATGCTATTGTCCTCAGCTGCTAAGAAATGCTGCACATCTGGATCTAATGTTCTTTCTGTGGAGGTCAAAGTGTCCATCACCTGAGATGATATTTCTTGGATTTCAAGCTGCAAAAACTCTTCCAATTCATATGATGCTGCCTTGACCTTGTCTTTAGCAGCCACTTCAGAAATTTCACGCAGCACTATTTCCTCTACATCAAGATCTGACAACCCTTGAAATAAAATTGTTTCACTAAATTCAAGTACTTCATTCTCAATTTTGGTCTCAGGTACTTCACTTTCAGATTCAGGTACTTCTAGTAATTCACCGCCAATATCATGAAAATCTCGAGGCACATTTTTCACTAGTTCTTCGTTTACAGAATACAGCTCCTTACTTTCAGACCCACTCATTTTATCATTGTCATTGTCATTGTCGTTATATGACATTATCTCTCCAACTTCAACTGCTAAAATTTGAGCTGGAGATTCAAGTGCTTGTGTTTCTTGATTTTCTGATGATACTAAATCTACCTTACCTACCTCTGTGTTATCTATGATGGTTTTGCTTTCATAATCTCTTTCTTTTATTCCATCTGGTGTAGTATTTGCTGGGAATGTTTCTCTGGATGGAATTGGACATAATTCTGAGTAATCAGGGAAGTCTGATCTCTTAGGTTCAGGAGCCAGTCTCTTCTTGATTTCATGTCTCACTACTTTCTCAGTCTCGACTGTAGAAGTGAGCCTCTCAGCCTGAGGATGTACTCCTTCTAATTCACATGGAACATCTTCTGAGGATGTAAATATTTCCTTAAATTCAACAATTATTTGGTATAATTTATTTGTCAGCAAATTTTTCACAACAGCTGATAGACGTTTATCAAATTCTGCTTCCAAAACCTTCTCCATTTCCATTGCAAGAATTTGCTCTACCTCAGGTGCCAAATTTCTCTCCAGCACAGGTGTTAATGGCTTCTCCACTTTCAGTGACAATACGTTGTCAACTTCATGTGTCACCATCTTAATATCGGAAGCCAATATTTCTTCAATATCAGGTGTCATTGACTCTACAGTTCTAGATGCCGGTGTATTCTCAATTTTCATTTCAACTTCAGCTCCTGCATGTACTTCTTCCTCAACTTCTGGCATCTGTACCTCCTCAACTTTTAGCAACTTAATTTCAGGTTCAAGTACTTTTTCAACTCTAGGTGCCAATAACTCCTCAACTTCAGATACCTGTACTTCCTCAGCTTCTGATGATTTTACCACTAATTCAGGTTCCAGTGTTTCCACTGCTGGTGTTTTCTCAGTTTCAGGTGCTGGCACCTCAAATTCAGGTTCCAGTATATCTTCAACTTCATGAGCCATTACTTCAACTTCAGATGCTTCATCAACTTCTGGTGCTGCTAAGTTCTCAACTCCATGTATCAGTGCCTCTTGAACCAAAGGTGCAAAAGTTTCTGTAACTTCAGACACTAGTTCCTCTTCAAATTCAGATGTTAATACTTGTTGAACTAAAGGTGCCAGTGCTTCTAATATTTCATGCGCTAGTACCTCCTCAATTTCAGAAGGCAATTCTTCAACTTCATGTAACAAAGCCTCATCAATTTCAGGCAGTAATGTCTCATCAATGTCATGAGTCACTTCCTCAACTTTGGATGTCAACACATCTTCAACTACAGATCCCAGTGTCTCATCTTCAAGTTTCAGTAGCTTGTCAACTTCTTCAGGAATCAGTAACCCAATCTCAGCATCAAGTGTCTTATATTTTGATGCCAATGCCTCCTCCTTTTCTGGTAGCAGTTTCTCTTCAACTTCAGATGCTACCACTATCTCATCTTCTGTGGCTAGTACTTCTTTAGCTTCAAATGTGAGTATCTTCTCAATTTCCAATGTCAATACTTCCTCAACTTTGGATGTTAGTGTTTCAACTTCACTTGCCAATATTTTCCCAATTTCAGGCATCAGCATTTCCTCATCTATAGGTGATAACATTTCCTCAATTCCAGGTGTATGCATCACCTTAACTTCAGATCCTAATACCACCTCAGTCTCAAAGTCAAGTACCTCCACATCAGGTGTTGTCATATCAACTGCCTCATCCTTGAATGCTGGTGTCTCCTCAATACCAGGTGCCAGTGATTCCATAGTTTCAGGTGCTAGTTCATCAAATTCAGGTGTTACTGTCTCTTTGATTTCAGGTGCCCATATCTCCTGAACTTCATGGATAACAAACTCCTCAATTTCATATGATGATATTACTTTAGCTTCAGATCCCATCATCTCCACTTCAGATGCTATTGCCTCCTCTATATCAGATTCAAGTAATCCTTCAGGGTTAATTGTCAGTCTTAACTCAACTTTAGGTTCTTGTACTGCCTCAACTTCAGATGTAAATATCTCTTCTGCTTTATGTGCCAGGGTACTATCTTCAACTTCAGGTGCCAGAACCTCCTCAACTTCAGATGTCAGTACCTCTACACCTTTAGGTGTCAATAATTCCTCAACTTCAGGTGGCAGAATCTTATCAACTTCAGGTGCCACTACCTCTTCAACTTCAGGTGCCACTATCTCTTTAACTTCAGGTGCTAGTGCCACTACCTCCTCAACTTCAGGTGCCACTACCTCTTCAACTTCAGGTACCTGTACCTCTTCAACTTCATATGCCACTATCTCCTCAACTTCAAGTGCCACTGCCTCTTCAACTTCAGGTGCCACTACCTCTTCAACTTCAGGTGCCACTACCTCTTCAACTTCAGGTGTCACTAACTCCTCAACTTCAGGTGCCACTACCTCTTCAACTTCAGGTATCTGTGCCTCTTCAACTTCAGGTACCTGTACCTCCTCAACTTCAGGTGTCACTATCTCTTCAACTTCAAGTACCTGTACCTCTTTAACTTCAGATGCCACTACCTCTTCAACTTCAGGTGTCACTACCTCTTCAACTTCAGGTACCTGCACCTCTTCAATTTCAGGTGCCACTACCTCTTCAACTTCAGGTACCTGTACCTCTTCAACTTCAGGTGTCACCTCTTCAACTTCAGGTGCCACTACCTCTTCAACTTCAGGTACCTGTACCTCTTCAACTTCAGGTGTCACTACCTCTTCAACTTCAGGTGCCACTACCTCTTCAACTTCAGGTGTCACTACCTCTTCAACTTCAGGTGCCACTACCTCTTCACCTTCAGTTGTCACTACCTCTTCAACTTCAGTTGTCACTACCTCATCAACTTCAGGTGCCACTATCTCTTCAACTTCAGGTGTCACTACCTCTTCAACTTCAGGTGCCACTACCTCTTCAACTTCAGGTACCTGTACCTCTTCAACTTCAGGTGCCACTACCTCTTCAACTTCAGTTGTCACTACCTCATCAACTTCAGGTGCCACTATCTCTTCAACTTCAGGTGTCACTACCTCTTCAACTTCAGGTACCTGTACCTCTTCAACTTCAAGTGTCACTACCTCTTCAACTTCAGGTACCTGTACCTCTTCAACTTCAGGTGTCACTACCTCTTCAACTTCAGGTACTTGTACCTCTTCAACTTCAGGTGTCCCTACCTCTTCAACTTCAGGTACCTGTACCTCTTCAACTTCAGATGCCACTACCTCTTCAACTTCAGATGCCACTACCTCTTCAACTTCAGGTACTTGTACCTCTTCAACTTCAGGTGTCACTACCTCTTCAACTTCAGGTACCTGTACCTCTTCAACTTCAGGTGTCACTACCTCTTCAACTTCAGGTACTTGTACCTCTTCAACTTCAGGTGTCCCTACCTCTTCAACTTCAGGTACCTGTACCTCTTCAACTTCAGATGCCACTACCTCTTCAACTTCAGATGCCACTACCTCTTCAACTTCAGGTACTTGTACCTCTTCAACTTCAGGTGTCACTACCTCTTCAACTTCAGGCACCTGTACCTCTTTGACTTCAGGTACCTGTACCTCTTCAACTTCAGGTGTCTCTACCTCTTCAACTTCAGGTACCTGTACCTCTTTAACTTCATATGCCACTACCTTTTCAACTTCACGTACCTGTACCTCTTCAACTTCAGGTATCTGTACCTCTTCAACTTCAGGTACCTGTACCTCTTCAACTTCAGGTACTTGTACCTTTTCAACTTCAGGTACCTGTACCTCTTCAACTTCAAGTGTCACTACCTCTTCAACTTCAGGTACCTGTACCTCTTCAATTTCAGGTGTCACTACCTTTTCAACTTCAGGTACCTGTACCTCTTCAACTTCAAGTGTCACTACCTCTTCAACTTCAGGTACCTGTACCTCTTCAACTTCAGGTGTCACTACCTCTTCAACTTCAGGTGCCACTACCTCTTCAACTTCAGGTGCCACTACCACTTCAACTTCAGGTGTCACTACCTCTTCAACTTCAGGTGCCACTACCTCTTCAACTTCAGGTGCCACTACCACTTCAACTTCAGGTGTCACTACCTCTTCAACTTCAGGTGCCACTACCTCTTCAACTTCAGGTGCCACTACCACTTCAACTTCAGGTGTCACTACCTCTTCAACTTCAGGTGCCACTACCTCTTCAACTTCAGGTACCTGTACTTCTTCAATTTCAGGTGTCATTACCTCTTCAACTTCAGGTGTCACTACCTCTTCAACTTCAGGTGTCACTACCTCTTCAACTTCAGGTATCTGTACCTCTTCAACTTCAGGTACCTGTACCTCTTCCACTTCAGATGCCACTACCTCTTCAACTTCAGATGCCACAACCTCTTCAACTTCAGGTACCCGCACCTCTTCAACTTCAGGTGTCACTACCTCTTCAACTTCAGGTACCTGTACCTCTTCAACTTCAGGTGTTATTACCTCTTCAACTTCAGGTACCTGTACCTCTTCAACTTCAGGTGGCATTACCTCTTCAACTTCAGGTGGCACTATCTCTTCAACTTCATGTGTCACTACCTCTTCAACTTCAAGTACCTGTATCTCTTCAACTTCAGGTGCCATTACCTCTTCAACTTCAGGTGCCACTACCTCTTCAACTTCATGTGTCACTACCTCTTCAACTTCAAGTACCTGTATCTCTTCAACTTCAGGTGTCATTACCTCTTCAACTTCAGGTACCTGTACCTCTTCAACTTCAGGTATCACTACATCTTCAACTTCAGGTGTCACTACCTCTTCAACTTTAGGTAACTGTACCTCTTCAACTTCAGGTGCCACTACCTCTTCAACTTCAGTTTTCACTACCTCTTTAACTTCAGGTGCCACTACCTCTTCAACTTCAGGTGTCACTACCTCTTCAACTTCAGGTACCTGTACCTCTTCAACTTCAGTTGTCACTACCTCTTCAACTTCAGGTGCCTGTACCTCTTCAACTTCACGGGTCACTACCTCTTCAACTTCAGGTACCTGTACCTCTTCAACTTCAGGTGTCATTACCTCTTCAACTTCAGGTACCTGTACCTCTTCAACTTCAGGTGCCACTACCTCTTCAACTTCAGGTGTCACTACCTCTTCAACTTCAGGTACCTGTACCTCTTCAACTTCAGGTGCCACTACCTCTTCAACTTCAGGTGTCACTACCTCTTCAACTTCAGGTACCTGTACCTCTTCAACTTCAGGTGCCACTACCTCTTCAACTTCAAGTGTCACTACCTCTTCAACTTCAGATGCCACTACTTCTTCAACTTCAGGTGTCACTACCTCTTCAACTTCAGGTGTCACTACCTCTTCAACTTCAGGTGTCACTACCTCTTCAACTTCAGGTACCTGTACCTCTTCAACTTCAGGTGCCACTACCTCTTCAACTTCAGTTGTCACTACATCCTCAACTTCAGGTACCTGTACCTCTTCAACTTCAGCTACCTGTACCTCTTCAACTTCAGGTACCTGTACCACTTCAACTTCAGGTGTCACAACCTTTTCAACTTCAGGTACCTGTACCTCTTCAACTTTAGGTGTCACAACCTCTTCAACTTCAAGTACCTGTACCTCTTTAACTTCAGATGCCACTACCTCTTGAACTACAAGAGTCACTACCTCTTCAACTTCAGGTACCTGTACCTCTTCAACTTCAGGTGTCACTACCTCTTCAACTTCAGGTACCTGTACCTCTTCAACTTCAGGTGTCACAACCTCTTCAACTTCAGGTATCTGTACCTCTTTAACTTCAGATGCCACTACCTCTTCAACTTCAGGTACCTGTACCTCTTCAACTTCAGGTGCCACTACCTCTTCAATTTGAGGTTTCAGAATCTCAACTTCAGGTACATGTACCTCTTCAACTTCAGGTGAAAATAATTCCTCAACTTTAGGTGTCAGTACTTCTTCAACTTTAGGTGCAAATAATTCCTCAACTTCGGGTGGCAGAATCTTATCAACTTCAGATGCCAATACCTCATCAACTTCAGATGCCAGAACCTCCTCAACTACATGTTTTATTATGTCTTCAACTTTAGGTGCCAAAACTTCTTCAGATATCCCTACCTTGTCCACTTGAAGTACCAGTGTCTCCTTAATTTCAAGTGGTACTACCTCATCAACTTCAGATGCAAGTACTTCTTTAACTTCATGTGTTAGTACCTCCTCAATTTCAGATGCCAGAACCTCCTCTTCAGGTATCACTACCAGTACCTCAACTTCAGTTACAAGAACCTTATCAACTTCAGGAGTCAGTACCTCTTCAACTTCAGGAGTTAGTACCTTTTCAATTTCAGTTTCCAAAATTTCCTCTTCAGATATCACTACCTCTTCAACTTCATGTGTCAGTACCTCTTCAACTTCAGGCACCAGTGTCACCTCAGCTTGAGGCACCAGTGTCTCTTCAGCTTCAGCCACTACTGTTTCCTTGGCTTCAGGCACCAGTGTCTCTTCAGCTTCAGGTACTAATGTCTCTTCAGCTTCAGGCACCGGTGTCTCTTCAGCTTCAGGCACAACTGACTCCTCAGCTTCAGGCACAACTGACTCCTCAGCTTCAGGCACAACTGTCTCTTCAGCTTCAGGCACAACTGACTCCTCAGCTTCAGGCACAACTGTCTCTTCAGCTTCAGGCACAACTGACTCCTCAGCTTCAGGCACAACTGTCTCTTCAGCTTCAGGTACTACTGTCTCTTCAGCTTCAGGCACCGGTGTCTCTTCAGCTTCAGGTACTACTGTCTCTTCAGCTTCAGGTACTACTGTCTCTTCAGCTTCAGGCACAACTGACTCCTCAGCTTCAGGCACCAGTGTCTCTTCAGCTTCAGTTACTACTGTCTCTTCAGCTTCAGGTACTACTGTCTCTTCAGCTTCAGGCACAACTGTCTCTTCAGCTTCAGTTACTACTGTCTCTTCAGCTTCAGACACAACTGACTCCTCAGCTTCAGGCACAACTGTCTTTTCAGCTTCAGTTACTACTGTCTCTTCAGCTTCACGTACTACTGTCTCTTCAGCTTCAGGCACAACTGTCTCTTCAGCTTCAGTTACTACTGTCTCTTCAGCTTCAGGCACAACTGACTCCTCAGCTTCAGGCACAACTGTCTCTTCAGCTTCAGGTACTACTGTCTCTTCAGTTTCAGGCACAACTGACTCCTCAGCTTCAGGCACAACTGACTCTTCAGCTTCAGGCACAACTGTCTCTTCAGCTTCAGTTACTACTGTCTCTTCAGCTTCAGGCACAACTGACTCCTCAGCTTCGGGCACCAGTGTCTCTTCAGCTTCAGGCACCGGTGTCTCTTCAGCTTCAGGCACAACTGACTCTTCAGCTTCAGGCACAACTGTCTCTTCAGCTTCAGGCACAACTGACTCTTCAGCTTCAGGCACAACTGTCTCTTCAGCTTCAGGCACAACTGACTCTTCAGCTTCAGGCACAACTGTCTCTTCAGCTTCAGGCACAACTGACTCCTCAGCTTCAGGCACAACTGATTCTTCAGCTTCAGGCACAACTGTCTCTTCAGCTTCAGGCACAACTGACTCTTCAGCTTCAGGCACAACTGAATCCTCAGCTTCAGGCACCAGTGTCTCTTCAGCTTCAGAAACAGCTGTCTCTTCAGCTTCAGGCACCAGTGTCTCTTTAGCTTCAGGCACCAGTGTCTCCATGACCCCAAGCACCAGTGTCTCTTCAGCTTCAGGCACCACTGTATCTACAGCTTCAGGCACCAGTGTCTCTTCAGCTTCAGGCACCACTGTATCTACAGCTTCAGGCACCAGTTTCTCTTCAGCTTCAGGCACCAGTGTCTCTTCAGCTTCAGGCACCAGTTTCTCTTCAGCTTCAGGCACCAGTGTCTCTTCAGCTTCAGGCACCAGTTTCTCTTCAGCTTCAGGCACCAATTTCTCTTCAGCTTCAGGCACCAGTTTCTCTTCAGCTTCAGGCACCAGTTTCTCTTCAGCTTCAGGCACCAGTGTCTCTTCAGCTTCAGGCACCAGTGTCTCTTTAGCTTCAGGCACCAATGTCTCCACAATTTCAGGTACTATTGTCTTTTCAGCTTCAGACTCCAGTATCTCCTTGGCTTCAGGCATCAGTGTCTTCTGAGCTTCAGGTATCAGTATATCCATGGTTTCAGGCACAGATGTCACTTCATCTTCAGCTTTAGGCACCAGTGTTTCCTTTGCTTTAAGTACTAGTGTTTCCAGAGCTTCCGGCACCACTCTCTCTTCAGCTTCAGGTACCAGTGTCTCTTCAGCTTCAGGCACCAGTGTCTTTTCAGCTTCAGGTACCAGTGTCTCTTCAGCTTCAAGTACCAGTGCCTCCACAGCTTCAGGCACCAGTGTCTCTTCAGCTTCAAGTACCAGTGCCTCCACAGCTTCAGGCACCAGTGTTTCCTGCACCTCAGATAATAGAATCTCAACTTCATACATAAAAGTTTCTTCAAACAACAATTTCTTTTCTACTTCATTTGTGAAAGTGTCCCCACTTTCAGACATTGGCAGTATTTCAACTTCATACACCAGTGATTCCTTAATTTCCTGCGCTTCTTTCTCCTCAACATCAGGTGTTAAAGTCTCATCAACTCCAAGAGTTAAAGTCATCTCAACTTCAGGTACTGGAATCTCTTCAACATCTGGCAAAAGTGTTTCAACTTCATACACCAAAGTTTCTTTGGGCACTAAATTTTCCTCATCTTCAGACAGCAGTCCTGCCATAACTTCAACCACCATTGTTTGTTTGTTTCCATGCCCCAGTGTCTGTTCAACTTCAGGTGCTAAGACCTCCTCATCTTCCTTAATTTCATGTACCAATGTTTGGCCAATTTCTGACAACCAACCCGCTTGAACTTCAAGTACCTGTTTCTCCTTAACTTCAGGCACCTGTGTCTCTTTTAATTCGTGTGTGAAAGTGTTTGGAACTTCTAGAGCTTGTGTTTCCTCAACTTCAGATACCAGTGTCATTTGAACATCAGGTATTATCTTCTCAACTTCATATAACAAAACCTCTTTGCCTTCAGGTGTCAAAGTCCTGTCATCCTTAGACATAATTGTCTCCTGAACTTCAGAAACAAGAGCCTCCATAACTTCTGGCATCACTGCCTCTTGAAATGCAGATTCCAAAGTCTTACTATCAGCCACTGGTGTCTCTAGAACTTCTGATACCAGTATCTCACTAAATCCAGGAACAAAGGTCCCCTGAATTTCTGGTACCCATCTAATATCGATTTCAGAATCCCAGTCCTGCTTAATTTCTGGAACCAATATGTCCACGATTTCAGGCACTAATATTTCTTCGATTTCAGGCACTAATGCTTTGTTATCTTCAAACGTAAGTTTAGCTTGAACTCCAGGTACCAAGGACCCCTCATTTTTGGATACTTGTGACACCCCAATCTGTGTATCCTTAACTTCAGGTAATAATATTTTTACATCTTCAGATACCAGTGACTCCTCAAATTCTGGTACTGATCTCTTCTTAACTTCATGTGGCAACTCATCTGCAGATTCTAGTTGCTCAAGTTCTGGTGCTAGTACCACCTCAGCATCAGATGAGAGCAGCTTCTCATTCAGAGAAGCTAATACATCTTCAGCAATGGGTGTTAGCAGAGTCTCATGAGGAGGGAAAATTACCTCCATTTCTTCTGCTGTTGAATGTCCTTTGATATCAGGTGATGACTTCTGCTTGCCTCCAGATGTTACTGTATCTTCATCTTTCGCTTCTAGTCCCTCTTCATTTTCAGGTGCCAATAATTCCTCACCAAAAGATGATGGTATTGCCCTAGCTTTATGTAATGTGGTATCATAGTTATGTTTTAAAACTCCCTCAATATTTTCTTGTGATATTCCCATTACCTTCCCTGGTGCTATTGTACCATCATTCAATATTGCTAGTGTCTCATGCAGAATTACTTGCTGAGGCACTGATTTAGTATCAATGTTAATCTCAAGCACCTCATTGTACTCTACATTAACTACAGGGTCTAATTTTTCTATCTTACTCTCTGCTGTTGAGAGTGCTGCTGCATCATGCTTCACTGACTCTGGAAAATCATTACAAGCCAATGATCTCCTAGTCTTATCAGTCTTACATTCATTTAAAGTGTTGACATCAACTTCTATACTGTTTGACAGAAATAAATCAAAATTGTTATCAATAATGTCAACATGTGATTCGACTTTATTGATAAAAGGCTGTTTACTGTCCACATCAGCTTCCCAAACATCAGTAACACTTCCAATAAAGGATTCTACTCTGCCCATATCATCAATGCTACCATCACTATCTGCTTTCTCACTTCCAGAAAAAATCAAATGATCAACATCAATGACATAGGCAGACTTCTCAATATCAGCAGCATCTTTAACATCTATATCAGTGGTCTCAGCAATGTTGAGATTTACATTTTCCACATTTTGCATGTCATAAATTTGCCTGTACTCAATATTTTCTTCAACATTACCAGAGTCAGGAATCTTAATATTTTCAGTTTTTGTACTATCAGCAATATTTGCAATGTCTCCAATTAAAGCAGTAACATCAACTGATAACACATCAGAGGGTAACTCAACACTGCTAATGGTAGAAACACCTTTTCCTGCAGAATTAAGAACATCTTCCAATACTGAAGCATCAAGACTTTTAACATTACTCCCAGTGTCCCTTACAAACTTAGCTGAAAAGGAACTATCTACACTGGGATCATGAGTTCCTGAAATAAATGTAGACTCAAAACTTTCTTTCTGCTTCACATAATTTTTATCCCTCAACTCAGATGCAAGCTCTAAAGATACTTCTTCCAAGTTTCCCTTCTTGGAACTTTCAGCTGCAGAATGACTATCATAGAGTTGACTTTTCTTATCCTCCATACTAAACACTTTACAGTCATAAAGCTTTGTAGGAGACTGACCAATCACTACCTGATAATAGGATGCTCCTAATAAAGACTTTTTAACAATGTGTACCTCTTGACACTCATGTGTTGACCCCATTAATCTCTCTACATAGTCAACAGTTTCAGAAAAATCTTCAAAAGTTTTAGAGGAATTTAAATTTACTCTTATGGTATATATGGAATCAAGATCTATGTAACTTGAGGAATTAATATTGCAGAGTGGATAAAAATATTCTTCAGCCATTGACATATATTCATAATCAGTATCTTTTTCGCCCACAAATTTGCTTTCATGCATGTCAAACTTTACATCCAAATTAACCACTCTCTCATATTCATGACCAACTCTTAGTTCACTCTCTGTCTCAACTACTAATTTAACCACAGGCTCTGTCACAGACCCAACCACAGGAACTACCAGAGGCTCAACTGCATGTTCAGCCACAAATTCAAACACAGACTCAGCCAGAGGTACAACCATAGGCTCAAGAACTGTCTCAGAAAAAGACTCAGCCTCAGGTTCAACATCAGGCTCAACAAAAGGCTCAGCCATAGGATCAACCACAGTCTCAACCTCTTGTTCAACCACAGACTGAACCATAGGCTCCACCAAAAGCTCAGCCACAGACTCAGAGTCTTGTTCAACCACAGTTTCAACCTCATGCTCAACAACAGGTTCAGTCAAAGACTCAAGCACAGACTCAACCATAGGCTCATTTACAGCCTCAGCCACAAACTCAACCACAGGTTCAACCAAGGGCTCAGCCAAAAATTCAACCACAGGTTGAACCACAGGCTCTAATACAGTCTCAGCCAAAAACTGAACCACAGGCTCAGCCACGGGTTCAACCATAGGATCACCCACAAACTCAACCACAGGTTCAACCACAGACTCAGAAACAGATTCAGTCACAGGATCAGCTACAGTCTCAGCCACAGGATCAACCACAGGCTCAGATTCAGTCTCGGCCACAAACGTAACCACAGGTTCAGTCACAGGCTCAGCTTCAATCTCAGCCACAAACTCAACCACAGGTTCAGTCACAGGCTCAGCTTCAATCTCAGCCACAAACTCAACCACAGGTTCAGTCACAGGCTCAGCTTCAAGCTCAGCCACAAACTCAACCACAGGTTCAGTCACAGGCTCAGCTTCAATCTCAGCCACAAACTCAACCACAGGTTCAGTCACAGGCTCAGCTTCAAGCTCAGCCACTAACTCAACCACAGGACCAGCCAGATGTTCAACCACAGGCTCAGCTACAGTCTCACCCACAAACTCAACCACAGGGTCAGCCACAAGGTCGGCCACTGGCTCACCTACAGTCTCAGCCAAAAACACAGCCACAGGTTCAGCCACAGGTTCAACCACAGGCTCAGCCACCGATTCAATCAAAAGATCAGGAACAGTCTCAGCCACAAACTCGACCACAGGCTCATTTACAGGCTCAACCAAAGACTCAGCCAAAGATTCACCCACAAGCTCAGCTACATGCTCAGACACAGGTTCCACCAAGGCAACAACTACACTCTCAACCACAGGCTCAGCTATAGTCTCAACCACTTTTTCATCGACAAACTCCGCTACAGACTCGGCCAAAAACTCAACCACAGGTTCAGCCACAGACTCAATAACATGTTCAGCCAAAGAATCAACCACAGGATCAGCCACAGACTCCACCATTGGTTCAACCACAGGCTCAGCTACAGTCTCAGCCACAATCTGAACCATGGACTCAACCACAGGTTCTGCCAGAAGTTCAGTTTCAGTCTCAGCCAAAAACTCAACGACATGCTCAGTTACAAATCCAACAACAGGTTGAACCATAGACTCGGGTACAGTCTCAGCCAATAATTCAACCACTGGTTCTGCCAGAGGTTCAACTACAGTCTCAGCCATAACATCAACCACAGACACAATTACAGGCTCAGGCAGAGGTTCAAACACAGGCTCCACTACAATCTCAGACACAACCTCAACCACAGGTTCAGCCACAGATTCAGCTACAGTCTCAGCCACAAATTCACCAACAGACTCAACCACAAGTTCTGCTACAGTCTCAACCACAGGTTCAGCCACAGCCTCAGCTTCAGTCTGAGCCACAAACTCAGCTACAGTCCCAGCCACAAACTTAACCAAAGGTTCAGCCACAGGCTCCACTACAGTCTCAGACACAATCTCAACCACAGGTTCAGCCAGAGGTTCAACCACAGGTCCCCCTACAGTCCCAACCACAGGTTCAGCCACAGACTCAACCACGGGTTCAGCCACAGACTCAACCACAGGTTCAGCCTCAGACTCAACCACAGGTTCAGCCAAAGACTCAACCACAGGTTCAGCCACAGACTCAACCACAGGTTCAGCCACAGGTTCAGCCAAAGACTCAACCACAGGTTCAGCCACAGACTCAACCACAGGTTCAGCCACAGACTCAACCACAGACTCAGCCACAGGTTCAGCCACAGACTCAACCACGGGTTCAGCCACAGACTCAACCACGGGTTCAGACAGACTCAGCCACAGGTTCAGCCACAGACTCAACCACAGGTTCAGCCACAGACTCAACCACAGACTCAGCCACAGGTTCAGCCAAAGACTCAACCACAGGTTCAGCCACAGACTCAACCACGGGTTCAGCCACAGACTCAACCACGGGTTCAGCCACAGACTCAACCACGGGTTCAGCCACAGACTCAACCACAGGTTCAGCCACAGACTCACCACAGGGTTCAGCCACAGACTCACCACAGGTTCAGCCACAGACTCAACCACGGGTTCAGCCACAGACTCAACCACGGGTTCAGCCACAGACTCAACCACAGGTTCAGGCACAGACTCAACCACAGGTTCAGCCACAGACTCAAGCACAGGTTCAGCCACAGACTCAACCACAGGTTCAGCCACAGACTCAACCACGGGTTCAGCCAAAGACTCAACCACAGATTCAGCCACAGACTCAACCACAGACTCAGCCACAGGTTCAGCCAAAGACTCAACCACAGGTTCAGCCACAGACTCAACCACAGACTCAGCCACAGGTTCAGCCAAAGACTCAACCACAGGTTCAGCCACAGACTCAACCACGGGTTCAGCCACAGACTCAACCACGGGTTCAGCCACAGACTCAACCACAGGTTCAGCCACAGACTCCACCACAGGTTCAGCCACAGACTCCACCACAGGTTCAGCCACAGACTCAACCACGGGTTCAGCCACAGACTCAACCACAGGTTCAGCCACAGACTCAACCACGGGTTCAGCCAAAGACTCAACCACAGATTCAGCCACAGACCCAACCACAGGTTCAGCCACAGACTCATCCACAGGTTCAGCCACAGACTCCACCAGAGGTTCAGCCACAGACTCCACCACAGGTTCAGCCACAGACTCAACCACGGGTTCAGCCACAGACTCAACCACGGGTTCAGCCACAGACTCAGCCACAGGTTCAGCCACAGACTCAATCACAGGTTCAGCCACAGGCTCAACCACAGGTTCAGCCACAGACTCAACCACAGACTCAGCCACAGGTTCAGCCACAGACTCAACCACGGGTTCAGCCACAGACTCAACCACAGGTTCAGCCACAGACTCAACCACAGGTTCAGCCACAGACTCAACCACAGGTTCAGCCACAGACTCAACCACAGGTTCAGCCACAGACTCAACCACAGGTTCAGCCACAGACTCAACCACAAGTTCAGCCACAGACTCCACCACAGGTTCAGCCACACACTCAACCACGGGTTCAGCCACAGACTCAACCACAGGTTCAGCCACAGACTCAACCACGGGTTCAGCCAAAGACTCAACCACAGGTTCAGCCACAGACTCCACCACAGACTCTACCACAGGTTCAGCCAGAGACTCCACCACAGGTTCAGCCACAGACTCAACCACGGGTTCAGCCACAGACTCAACCACAGGTTCAGCCACAGACTCAACCACAGGTTCAGCCACAGGCTCAACCTCAGGTTCAGCCACAGACTCAACCACAGACTCAGCCACATGTTCAGCCACAGACTCAACCACGGGTTCAGCCACAGACTCAACCACAGGTTCAGCCACAGACTCAACCACAGGTTCAGCCACAGACTCAACCACAGGTTCAGCCACAGACTCAACCACAGACTCAGCCACAGGTTCAGCCACAGACTCAACCACGGGTTCAGCCACAGACTCAACCACGGGTTCAGCCACAGACTCAACCACAGGTTCAGGCACAGACTCAACCACAGGTTCAGTCACGGACTCAACCACAGGTTCAACCACAGACTCAACCACAGGTTCAGCCACAGACTCAACCACAGGTTCAGCCACAGACTCAACCACGGGTTCAGGCAAAGACTCAACCACATGTTCAGCCACAGACTCAACCACAGGTTCAGCCACAGACTCAACCACAGGTTCAGCCACAGACTCCACCACAGGTTCAGCCACAGACTCAACCACAGGTTCAGCCACAGACTCAACCACGGGTTCAGTCAAAGACTCAACCACAGGTTCAGCCACAGACTCAACCACAGACTCCACCACAGGTTCAGCCACAGACTCCACCACAGGTTCAGCCACAGACTCCACCACGGGTTCAGCCACAGACTCAACCACGGGTTCAGCCACAGACTCAACCACGGGTTCAGCCACAGACTCAACCACAGATTCAGCCACAGACTCAACCACAGGTTCAGCCACAGACTCAACCACAGGTTCAGCCACAGACTCAACCACAGGTTCAGCCACAGACTCAACCACAGGTTCAGCCACAGACTCAACCACGGGTTCAGCCACAGACTCAACCACAGGTTCAGCCACAGACTGAACCACAGGTTCAGCCACAGACTCAACCACAGGTTCAGCCACAGACTCAACCACGGGTTCAGCCACAGACTCAACCACAGGTTCAGCCAAATACTCAACCACAGGTTTAGCCACAGACTTAACCACAGGTTCAGCCACAGACTCAACCACAGGTTCAGCCACAAACTCAACCACAGGTTCAGCCACAGACTCAACCACAGGTTCAGCCACAGACTCAACCACGGGTTCAGCCACAGACTCAACCACAGGTTCAGCCACAGACTCAACCACAGGTTCAGCCACAGACTCAACCACGGGTTCAGCCACAGACTGAACCACAGGTTCAGCCACAGACTCAACCACAGGTTCAGCCACAGACTCAACCACAGGTTCAGCCACAGACTCAACCACAGGTTCAGCCACAGACTTAAGCACAGGTTCAGCCACAGACTCAACCAAACGTTCAGCCACAGACTCAACCACAGGTTCAGCCACACACTCAACCACGGGTTCAGCCACAGACTCAACCACAGGTTCAGCCACAGACTCAACCACAGGTTCAGCCACAGACTCAACCACAGGTTCAGCCACAGACTCAACCACAGACTCAGCCACAGGTTCAGCCACAGACTCAACCACGGGTTCAGCCACAGACTCAACCACGGGTTCAGCCACAGACTCAACCACAGGTTCAGCCTCAGACTCAACCACAGGTTCAG
>CM035199.1:13069133-13108650 GCA_020233015.1 Callinectes sapidus | reverse complement strand
GCCACAGACTTAAGCACAGGTTCAGCCACAGACACAACCAAACGTTCAGCCACAGACTCAGCCACAGACTCAACCACAGGTTCAACCACAGACTCAACCACAGGTTCAGCCACAGACTCAACCACAGGTTCAGCCACAGACTCAACCACGGGTTCAGCCAAAGACTCAACCACAGACTCAACCACAGGTTCAGCCACAGACTCAACCACAGGTTCAGCCATAGACTCAACCACGGGTTCAGCCAAAGACTCAACCACATGTTCAGCCACAGACTCAACCACAGGTTCAGCCACAGACTCAACCACAGGTTCAGCCACAGACTCAACCACAGGTTCAGCCACAGACTCAATCACAGGTTCAGCCACAGACTCAGCCACAGACTCAACCACAGGTTCAGCCACAAACTCAACCACAGGTTCAGCCACAGACTCAACCACAGGTTCAGCCACAGACTCAACCACGGGTTCAGCCACAGACTCAACCACAGGTTCAGCCACAGACTCAACCACGGGTTCAGCCAAAGACTCAACCACAGGTTCAGCCACAGACTCAACCACAGGTTCAGCCACAGACTCAACCACAGGTTCAGCTACAGACTCCACCACAGGTTCAGCCACAGACTCAACCACGGGTTCAGCCACAGACTCAACCACAGGTTCAGCCACAGACTCCACCACAGGTTCAGCCACAGACTCTACCACAGGTTCAGCCACAGACTCAACCACGGGTTCAGCCACAGACTCAACCACGGGTTCAGCCAAAGACTCCACCACAGGTTCAGCCACAGACCCCACCACAGGTTCAGCCACAGACTCTACCACAGGTTCAGCCACAGACTCAACCACGGGTTCAGCCACAGACTCTACCACAGGTTCAGCCACAGACTCAACCACGGGTTCAGCCACAGACTCAACCACGGGTTCAGCCACAGACTCAGCCACAGGTTCAGCCACAGACTCAATCACAGGTTCAGCCACAGGCTCAACCACAGGTTCAGCCACAGACTCAACCACAGACTCAGCCACAGGTTCAGCCACAGACTCAACCACAGGATCAGCCACAGACTCAACCACAGGTTCAGCCAAATACTCAACCACAGGTTCAGCCACAGACTTAACCACAGGTTCAGCCACAGACTCAACCAAAGGTTCAGCCACAGACTCAACCACAGGTTCAGGCACAGACTCAACCACAGGTTCAGCCGCAGACTCAAACACAGGTTCAGCCACACACTCAACCACAGGTTCAGCCACAGACTCAACCACAGATTCAGCCACAGGTTCAGCCACAGACTCAACCACAGGATCAGCCACAGACTCAACCACAGGTTCAGCCACAGACTCAGCTAGAGTCTCAGCCACAAATTCAACCACAGACTCAACCACAGGTTCAGCCACAGACTCAACCACAGACTCAACCACAGGTTCAACCACAGACTCAACCACAGGTTCAGCCACAGACTCAACCACAGGTTTAGCCACAGACTTAACCACAGGTTTAGCCACAGACTCAACCACAGGTTCAGCCACAGACTCAACCACAGGTTCAGCCACAGACTCAACCACAGGTTCTGCCACAAACTCAACAACAGGTTCAGCCACAGACTCAACCACAGTGTCTGCTATGGTCTCAACTACAAACTCAACCAAAGGCTCAGCTACAGGTTCAGCCACAAGATCTGCTACAGTCTCAGCCCCAAACTCAACCACAGGCTCAGCCACAAACTCAGCCACAGGCTCAACTACAGTCTCAGCCCGAAACTCAACAACAGTTTCAACCACAGGTTCAGCAACAGTCTCAAGCACAGGCTTTGCAACAGTCTCAGCCACAAAGTGAACCACAGGTTCAGCCACAGCCTCGATTACAGTCTCGGCCACAAACTCAACCACAGGGTCAGCCACCGTCTCAGATAGAGACTCCACTACAGTCTCAGCCACAAAATCAACCATAGGTTTATCCACAGACTCAATCACAGGCTCTGCTACAGTTTCAGCTAAAGATTCAACCACAGATTCAGCCACAGACTCAACCACAGATTCAGCCACAGACTCAACCACAGGTTCAGCCACAGACTCAACCACGGGTTCAGCCACAGACTTAACCACAGGTTCAGCCACAGACTCAACCACAGGTTCAGCCACAGACTCCACCACAGGTTCAGCCACAGACTCCACCACAGGTTCAGCCACAGACTCAACCACAGGTTCAGCCACAGACTCCACCACAGGTTCAGCCACAGACTCCACCACAGGTTCAGCCACAGACTCAACCACAGGTTCAGCCACAGACTCCACCACAGGTTCAGCCACAGACTCCACCACAGGTTCAGCCACAGACTCAACCACAGGTTCAGCCACAGACTCAACCACGGGTTCAGCCAGCCACTCAGACCACAGGTTCAGTCACAGACTCAGCCACAGGTTCAGCCACAGACTCAACCACAGGTTCAGCCACAGACTCAACCACAGACTCAGCCACAGGTTCAGCCACAGACTCAACCACAGTCTCAACCACAGGTTCAGCCACAGACTCAACCACAGGTTCAGCCACAGACTCAACCACAGGTTCAGCCACAGACTCAACCACAGACTCAGCCACAGGTTCAGCCACAGTCTCAACCACAGGTTCAGCCACAGACTTAACCACAGGTTCAGCCACAGACTCCACCACAGGTTCAGCCACAGACTCAACCACAGGTTCAGCCACAGACTCAACCACAGACTCAACCACAGGTTCAGCCACAGACTCAGCCACAGGTTCAGCCACAGACTCAACCACAGGTCCAGCCACAGACTCAACCACAGACTCAGCCACAGGTTCAGCCACAGACTCAACCACAGTCTCAACCACAGGTTCAGCCACAGGTTCAGCCACAGACTCAACCACAGGTTCAGCCACAGACTCAACCACAGACTCAGCCACAGGTTCAGCCACAGTCTCAACCACAGGTTCAGCCACAGACTTAACCACAGGTTCAGCCACAGACTCAACCACAGGTTCAGCCAAAGACTCAACCACAGGTTCAGCCACAGACTCAACCACAGGTTCAGCCAAAGAGTCAACCACAGGTTCAGCCACAGACTCAACCACAGGTTCAGCCAAAGAGTCAACCACAGGTTCAGCCAAAGACTCAACCACAGGTTCAGCCACAGACTCAACCACAGGTTCAGCCACAGACTCAACCACAGGTTCAGCCACAGACTCAACCACAGGTTCAGCCAAAGAGTCAACCACAGGTTCAGCCAAAGACTCAACCACAGGTTCAGCCACAGACTCAACCACAGGTTCAGCCACAGATTCAACCACGGATTCAGCCAAATACTCAACCACAGGTTCAGTCACAGACTCAACCACGGGTTCAGCCACAGACTCAACCACGGGTTCAGCCACAGACTCAACCACGGGTTCAGCCACAGACTCAACCACAGACTCAACCACGGGTTCAGCCACAGACTCAACCGCAGTTTCAGCCAAAGACTCAACCACAGGTTCAGCCACAGACTCAACCACAGACTCAACCACGGGTTTAGCCACAGACTCAACCTCAGGTTCAGTCACAGACTCAATCACAGACTCAACCACAGTTTCAGCCACAGACTCAACCACAGGTTCAGCCACAGACTCAATCACAGGTTCAGCCACAGACTCAACCACAGCCATTGCTACAGTCTCAGCCACAGACTCAACCACAGGTTCAGCCACAGACTCAACCGCAGATTCAGCCACAGGCTCAACCGCAGGTTCAGCCACAGACTCCACCACAGGTTCAGCCACAGACTCAACCACAGGTTCAGCCACAGACTCAACCCCAGACTCAGCCACAGACTCAACCACAGGTTCAGCCACAGACTCAACCACAGGTTCAGCCACAAACTCAACCACAGGTTCAGCCACAGCCTCTGCTACAGTCTCAGCCAAAAACCCAATAACAGGTTCAACCACACGCTCCATTACAGTCTCATCCACAAACTCAACCACAGGTTCCCCCATAGGCTCAACTACAGTCTCAGCCACAGGCTCAGCTTCAGTCTCAGCTTCAGTCTCAGCCACAGACTCAAGCACAGGCTCAGTCATAGACTCAACCACAGATGGAATCACAGGCTCAGCCACAGATTCAAGCACAGACTCTATCTCTTGTTCAACCATAGATTCAAACATAGGCTCAGCCATAGTTTCAACCATAGGCTCCTCTTTTTCAAACAGAGACTCAGCCACAGGCCCAATCTTTTGTTGAACCACAGGCCCAGCCATAGGCCCAACCACAGGCTGAGCTATAGACTCAGCCACAGACCCTACCTCAAACTCAGACTCAGCCACAGACTCAACCATAGGTTTAGCCACAGGCCCAACCTTTTGTTCAACCACAGACTCAACTACAGGCTCACCCAGAAACTCAGGCACAGATTCAACTACAGACTTTTGTTCAATTGAAGACTGACCCACAGGCTCAGCCACAACCTCAACTACAGGCTTACCCATAGACTCAACTACAGGCTCATTCAATGGCTCAGTCATAGGTTCAGGCACTACATCAACTGCAAGCCCAAACTCTTGTTGAACCACTACATTAACCACAGACTCAACCACAGGCCCAATCTCTTGTTCAACCACAGATTCAGCCATAGGCTTAACCATAGGTTGAGCATGTGGTTGAAGAACTGCATTAAATTCCTCATCTGTCCCTACATCTTCATACACATCATGAATCTCAACTTCAACTTCACTAAAATCTTCAATCAGTGAAAATTTTCCTTCACCTTCATCTATGACTTGCAAAGCACCACTGATCTCCTGAATCTTACTTATAGACTGTGTTTCAGTTTTGGTCAAGGATTCATCTTCATCCACCTTTTGAACCTCTAAAGCTCCTAGCAAATCCTTAGTTTCATCTCCACTTACAAGAGCAGAGCTAACAATAACACTGTCTATGCCCCCTTCAGTGAAATTTTCATTTATTCCTGACACATCTTTTGTTGAATTATTCATTGACAACTCTTCAAGCTTGTCTTCAAAATAACTTAATGTACCAGATGTACTGTCAACATCACCAAAAAGTTTTTCAACAAGTCGTATAACAGTGTTAAAATTGCGTTTCTCTGTATTGTATTCTACCATAGTACGGGCTAACAGTTTCAAAAAAGAATCATTTGTCCTGAAATGTGCACAGATAAAATGGTCAGTATCATTTGATATCAAGCCAGTAAGTCTAAGCAAGTCTATAGCAAATGCTTTAGCCTTCAACTCACCTGCAAGATGTGCCAATTCATCAGGATCTACATTAGGATCTGTGTAGCTTTGGGTTGTGGGCTCAGGCTCAGCATACATTGGTCGAGCAGTACTGGGTCCAGGCTCTTTCCCTCCATCACCTGAGAAGGAAGTGGGAGGGTTTTCTACTCCAGAAGTGGAATAAGAGATAGGTTCTGTACTACTCACTATGGTTTCAACATCTATTCTGTCTATACATGCTGGGATTTTATCTACATCTGCCTCTATTGCTCTGGCACCACTTTCTTTGTTAGCATTACCACTAGCAACATTCTCCTTACTACCGTCACTATAAGTCTGCTGAACAGAAGCACGATCTACAATGTTAGCACTCGCTAATAGTTTTGTGTCATCTTCAGCATCAAGTACACTTATAGATGCTTCAGTGTCCAAATACTTGCTGGCATTATCAAAATCAAAGTTGGAGCTTCTAGCACTTTCAGGTTCCAGGTTATCAAGCCAGCTACTACCACTAGTACCATACTGACCAGATCTAACAATTTCATTTTGCTCAGGTAAGCTATTAAGTGACTTATCAGTTGATTGATTCTGTAAACCATCACTAATATTCATGTATTCATGTGTACCTTGAGAATCATTATCATCATCATAGTAAATCACATCATTTGTACTTAGAGTTCTAGAGATAACAGTACCTGAGTTATTAATCTCATGTGATGCAAAACCCTCTCTACTATGAACAACATTGCTTTCGTTCTCTAATTCTAGATCATGTATTGGTTGCAGCTTCATGTTATCAGCAGTACTGTAACTACTGTCATGTTGTCTGATTGTCTTGCCTTTGTCATCTAGTGGAGGTTCTGTTGCTAAATCAAAACTATCCCCAAAACTACCTGTCGCTTCCACTACATATTTATCATTAACGTCCACACTGTCCTGAACGTCATCAAAAAACTCTAAATCCTCCATACCTAGATAACCACCTGCATCCTCTTCACTACCCCCTGCTGTGTCACTGGCATTATGACCCAAGTGTGTTGAGGAGGCATTATCTGGCATCTCAAGGAGCACATCAGATGATGGCTCCTTGTCAGCTGTAGCTGGAGAACTGCTGTCTACTGATGAAAGATTGGACTGAGAGGAGTCAGGGACATTCTCATCTACATCTTCTGTGTCATGTGGAGCTTGAGCATCAGTATTGGCACTTTCACTTTCCTCTACAGGGACAGAATTATCATCTGGAGAAACATCAGCACCATGAGAAGTTGTTTCTTCACTACCACTGTCTTGTGATTCCTTGGTGTCCTCAGAGGCTGTGGTTTCTACTTCCACAACATCATCCATAGGAGCTTCTGATTGACTTGGATCAGGAGTCTCTGGAGTTTCTGCCTCTGCAGGTTCTGCAGTTTCTGAGCTGCCAAACCAAGATGCAAAGAAACCCTCACTTTCAACCGGTTTCTCAGTCGGAATATCGGTACTTTCGATAACTGTCTCCACTTTAGGAGCACCAAATTCATCTTCTGGCTCCAATATTGTCGGACCAGCTTCTCTGTCTTCAGGAGGATAATCAAAATAATCAATGTCTATCTCCTCAGAATTATCTTCATCACCATCTTCCAATAGTGGTTCTGTCTCTTCTGCCATGGATGTGCTTTCTTTTTCACCGACGTGTAGAGTCGCTTCAGTGACCACTTCACCGTCAGTGGCGGAGGCTGGCATTTCCACGGCTTCAGAGGTGGTCTCCGGCTCACTGGTGACACTCTCCTCTGTGTCTGGTGAGGGCACGGAGTCTGCTGCTTCATTCTGGTCAGTCTCTGGATCTGTCAATTTGGGGTCCTCAACTTCAGCATTGTTTGGTGGACTGGTGGGAGTTGAATGATGCAGCAATGCAGGAATGGGTACTGATGTAGTAGCATCACCTAACACAAGAGAAGCTGAAGGAAGTTCTGATGTTTGGGAGTCCTTTAAAGTGGTGGTGGCAGTGCTGATATCTTCGTCGAAATATAGAGTAGTGCCGTCAATCACTTCAAAAGAGACTGATGACGGCTCTAGAGTGATGAGGCTCTCGGATTCTTTGACATCATCTGCCTCTTCCTTCACTTCACTTGGATTTACTGGCAGGGGAGATTCTGGCTTTGGTTCTAGTGGTGGCTCACTAGGTTCAATTAGCACACTCTTAATAGCACTGGGGTCTATTTCTTCTTTCTCAGGAATATCCTTCTCTTCTTTCTTCTCCTCCTCTTCTGGAGGACTGTGAATGGTAGTGGCATCTGTCACTTCATCATATTCTTCATTATCTATCAATTCACCTTCAGTATTCTCACTTTCGTGAAATTCTTGGGGTTCCTCCTCTTCTTGGCTGTCTTCCTGGTGCTCCTCCTCCTCCTCCTCCTCCTCCTTCAATGCCTCATCATCATCTTTTTTCACCTCCTTTATTACTTCTTTCTCTTCTTCCTGAGGAGTGTTACTACTGCTTTCTGTAGTGCTGCCTGCATTAGTATCAGGTTGACTAGCATCTTCAGATTCTGGACTTAGGGTTGGAGAAGCATGACTTGTGGCTTCCTCATTCTGAAGGTGTTCCTCTGCAGGTGGTGCTGGAGGCAAGTTGTTGTATTCCACATCCTCAGCAGTTATGGCGACTTTGGGATTTTCGGTGAAGTCGGTGACAGTTTCCTCATCAACTTTGGACTTCTGGTTGAGGGACTCTTCAGAAGGATTATCTTTGCTGGGTTCTCCATCACTTTTTCCCATATAAGGTTCTGTTGGCACCTCATAGTTGAGTGTTTTTTTGAAGATCTTGTGTTCACGGATGTATTTCAAAGGTGCATATCCTCGCTTCCCTTTGATCTGAAATGACAAATACAAGATGAAGAATCACTGATAATTTATAAGTTATTACTCAACCCTACAAAGATTCAGTTGCACTAGTCAATGACAATTTACAAACTATTCCTCAATACATAACATTTTAATAACAATATATTTTGGCCAGCTCAAGAATGATCTTTTTATCACAGCACCATATCAAACTTCATAACATAATGAATACCGAGAGAGGTTAATACAGCAATATCTCTTACAACACTTCATACTTGTGAAATCTCCAAAAATGTTACCTTTTAAATTGGTTAAGTACTCCTTAGTACCCAAGAAATAAATCTATTGTCTATTCATCTATCCATGTCATACATCATTAGATAAATTTTTTTGTTCATTGTGTCTGTCATTATTAAGTCTTAACAATAGCTAATGTAAAATTCATTAAAAGAAAAGTATCTTTCTACTACTTTAGCATACTGCACATTATGCCAAAAGATAGTAGGAAATGACATACTTCTTATGAACAGTGTGCAGCAGAACCCCATCATACTAATCAGTGATGTCATTAAGTATTACTACAACTCTTTTGTTCATGAAGCTTTGATCTCAAAACTAACCTCAACTCCCCAAAGATCCTGTCGGCTGCCAGCCTCCTTGCTGTACACTAGCACCTGTGCATTATTGGGAAATGACAATATATCCTTGTCATTGCTGGGGTAGGCAAGAACTGTTACACCTTTGGATATGGGTTCTGTGGACAAATAAAATAAAATATTAGGAATGCTATGCAAAATTTCTAGGTAATCAAATTCTGTCTTAAAAATCTTTATGGTTATAATGTTTAATCAAATATACAAGCTCACACACACACACACACACACACGTACACACACACACACACACGTACACACACACACACACACACACACACACAAACAAACACCCATAAATCGCTCCCCTTCTTCCTTCCCCTTGTATGCAGCATGAATCACCATCATAGACAGAGGCCATACAACAACACTCATCTCTGGGCCTCTAAGTATGCTAACTCCATTATCACAACAAGACTACTGATTCTGACACTACTAAAAAAAAAAGAAAAAATCAAGATAAAAAAAAGGAAAAAAATTCCAATAGAAATAGGCACAATGATTTACATGCATGAGTTCCCATAAATACTTATCTACTAGTACCTATACATTTATTTCAAAAAATATTCAGAAGGGTTAATAGTTTAAATGTGATGGCTTTTCCAATGATATCTTTAAAATTATACATTAATTGATAAATTGATTGAAAATACCTTACAGAGGAACATTTTTGGAATTGATAAGAACAATGTCAATGCACCAACAATCAGCGGCTGCCCCAATGAAAGGGGAGACATTACAGGGGTGTGTGTTACACGTCAGCTGCTGTACTATGCCCAGCTATCTTCATTCTTTATTACTTCTCAGTCCTTCTAAAGAGGCAACAATAAGAAGAAGCCATCACTAAAACCTGTCAATAGCCCCCCATCTCCCCCTCTCTCCCATTACTTTCACTTGCAAACACATGTGAAGGTGCCAGATGCTGGATACATATGCCACCAACACATGTTAACGATAAGAAAGAAATATATAGATAAAATGAAGAAAGAAAAGAAAGAAAATGTACCATGTTTTTATCTTAACCAAGGATCAAGGATGGAGAGATAATGGGTAATAACTTCAAGATGCAAAATATATTAACTTCTAGGGTGACCGAATAATTCCATGTAAAATTGATGAATGACAGGAAACAGGAAACACACCCCCAACCAATACTTGTGAATAGTGTTGATGTTTGTTTCTAATCTGAGACACACCGACAGCCATCGTCACCAGAGTTACTGACTCAGCGGTGTGATTATGGTTATCAGGAGTACAGGTCAGAGTGAGAGTGACCCATAATTGATAAGCCTGCGAGCTTCAAGAGTCAACTTTCAAGACACTATCATCATCATCAGTAAAACCAACACCAATAGCAGCAAAGCATCTCCATGAACTCACTAGACAACTAAGGCCTCTTTAACCTTCTCTACCATTTATCTATCTATCTATCTATCACCTGTCAATATATTCTAGGCCATCCGCACAAAGCTTATCTCTCTATCTAGTGTATCTATATTTGATATTCTTAAATAGGTACTGATAGCATTGTAGGTAGTTATATATACAGTACATATATACAGTATATATATATATATATATATATATATATATATATATATATATATATATAACTGCAACAGAGAAAATACCAACTATGATGACCAAAACTTATTCTGTATATAAGTGATATTATGACCACCATAACAATTACTATAGTATACTTCAGCAACAAGGCTGACAGCATCAGTTCAAGCCCTGCCACACTCAACACTGCTATACAGTACAAACCACCACTTACATTTGACATTGACTCACACTAGCCTATGTACTTAACCTGATGTACTCTGACCCACCCCAAACTAATTCTGACTCTTGATACAAAATCCCAAGTTGTTCCTGAGACACACACACCACAGGCACAACTTGACTGACTGACACTGGCCTGAGTGGGACCTCAGATCACTGGGGAGTAAGTGATTTGGGGAGGGAGAGCTAAAGGACTTATGGAAATAAAGGACAATAGTACTTAATACTTACTCTGTGATTGAATGCATTGACCAATACAGCATCAAATGTAAATGTGTTGTATTGAAAGAAACAGTAAAATCTTTATGCTCTCTCTGAAGAAGCTTCAGACAATACTCATTATTTACTATGCTTCATTTATGGCACATCAAACCTTACATGACTGTATCCAGAAATCATTCATAATGTTATTGTCCAAACCTTTAAATTCTATCAAATAAAACATTGTTATTCCATTCTTCTTAATCTGACACTAATTCTTTCCTATGTTGAGTGATCCTTGCTGGTTAGCATTCACTACAGGCTTTGGTGGAGCATTACAGTGCAATACAGTGTACATGTATTTTAACATACCACAAACATTAAAAACAACAAAGTAAAGTCGAGAAGTTACATATTCATTCAGTTCCAAGTTTTCAAGCAACAGAGAGTAAGTGACATAACCAGTCTAGTCTGAGTACCTGCAGCCATACCTTGCATTTACTCCCAGAAGCCTTACACACACCCTCTCATCCTCACAGTGACCTAAGCCACCACTTCTTAGTACGTACACATTCCTTATGCAGAAAAAACATGTGAGTATCGTTTCCTTGTCGGAACAATTTTTTTAGTTCTCAAAACTTGCACAAATATGCATTTTGAACTGATGATACATCCAAGACTACAAAGGCATAAACCTATGTGTGTATAAACTGTATATACCATCCTATCAAGAAACTTGCTATAACTTGTGTGCAAAAACAACCACATGAAGCTTTAAAGAGAAAATGCTGCATGAGATGAAGAGTGACTGGATATTCTGTGATTTGATGACTCAATGTTCAATATGAATATCAGGTCTAGGGTGACCATCTGTTCCTGGAAATACAAACCACTATTCACAAATGCCTTGCTCACTCACATACTAGCTGGGTTGTCAAGACTGTTTCTCCTTTAAAAAAAAAACTAGAGACCTTGCCAATCCATCAGCAGAATCATAAAAATATGCTTGACTTCTTCAGTACAATGACTCATTTTCATATTCATTCTGGTTACTATTGGGCAATTTTATACAGCTTCACAAACTTATGTACATAGGTATTTAAATGATGAAGACTGGCCATTAATCTTCTGATTCCCATAGACCTATCCTAGTGTCACCAGAACTGTCTAATCACACCAAAGAACTTGTGGTAAAAATGTGTCGCAGTACTGAATGGGTTAAGAACACAAGTATCTTCAACTGAAGCCTTTGGAAAGCAATGTTAATAAGAGCAAAGCATTTCAGAATACAGGCCGGAGTATCATTCAGTGCTGAAGTATGAAATGTTGCATCTCTTTTGAACCAATATGGAACACAATTGATCCATATTTGGCAGTATGAATAATCAAGCAAATGACACAGTTCATTCAAAACAATCATCGCCAAATATACAATCAGTTCGCCAGAAATACAAGTTTGTTGTATGATACACAATAAAGTCACTTTGTATCATCTCTCCTTCCTCCTCCACAACAAAGGCTGTCAGTCTAGTGAGGGGTAAGGGTGGAGAACACTGCTACTGTGACTGGTCTCACCTCTGCTATGTATGCACAGATATCGTTGAATTACTCCCAATACAGGATATTTATGAAGATAAGAGAATAGATTGGTTCTTTACACTTGCCATTACTGTTCCAAGCTTAGTGCATCCAGCATTTTTTGCAATAGAAATGGCAACACTGTTCAATTGACATAGCAGTGATGTAACTGGCAGAAAGGCAGAGGTTCACACTACACTTGTACAAATATACACACATACAGACACTCACTACGTCTTGAATTGCACTGTTCTACGTTTTCTGTGGGGATGAAATGTTGTTATTGCAGGTGAAGGATGTATTGATAGTGACAGGCCATAAGGAGATAATGAATATCCCCCTGCTCTGGAGCTCTGCCAAGCCAGACAAGCTGTCCACTTACACTACTCAGATGAAATATTTGACAGTGAACATTATAGGTCTGTTAATGTTCACTGTATATGTAGAGCACTGGTCAATGAATATATAACTAAATCCTCAGGAACAATTAATGATTACAACAAGGGAAAGAGATGATGATGGATGCAAGTACTAAGGCAAATTCACATAACAGTATTTAGATGTTGGTTATCCATGTGGTGTAGATAGTGTACTCCGCCTTAAAGTTTGTTACCATTCCCAGAAAACTTAATTAAATCCTTAAAAACTAAATATTTAACAATCATCATCTTGTGAGACATCCATAAACAATCAAAAATTAACTATGGGATGTCTACATGCATCGCAACCTCAGTATCAAGACTATGGGCCTCGGCCTAACCTAACCTAACTATCAATAACATACACAGCTTGGATAATGTAACACAAACGACTCTAAGATTAACTGATGTTAACTATCAGTTATGTTCATGTTGACGTATTATACAATGAAATATAAGAGTTGCCCCCCCAAAAAAGATAGGCTGGGACGGACTGCCCACTCCACCCCTCTTAGCTATACCACTGGGTTATCTTGCTATTTTCTACAGCTTGTACATTCTATAAGTTGTGAGCAAAAAGTATGAGATAGCAGTGCCGGCAACAGATGTTTATTGGTTCAAATCACTCAGAATGACATGCTCTATATAATGAGAAGGGTGAGAAAAACCATGTTGAGTTTGGTGTGGGAGTAGAATAATACTGTAGTCCTATTGTGACGTTGAGTTGTAACTAGTGTGTCCCTATACATACAGCTAAACTATTGAACAATAACTCAATAACATTGTGTGACTCACAATCCTATACTAAACTTTAAGGAGAAATACAGCTTGGTTGCATCTAATCAACATTTACCATTCCATATGTGTCCTGGACCATGACTCTCAGCAGGTCACACTAATAAGAGAAGGAAAAAACTCAAAACTTCATTCAGGGACTTTCCATAGCAGTCATTAGCAGAGTATAGCAACAAGTATCAGTGTATATATCCTTCACTCTATGGTAAATTTCCAGTTTCAACCAATATTCCATATCTCTACCCCCTCCCCACCCCCTTTCCCTAAAACAAGCTTGGGGACATGTGCGGAATCAGGGGTTTTGGGTGGGGGAGAAATATATGAGCAAATTATCCTAACCTAACCTAATGAAATTCCCTAAATGTAGCCAGAGCCACACTCATACTAGATGAGGGGCTGCCCCCTTTTATTATCCTAACCTGACCTTACCTAACCTAACCTACTGAAATTCCCTAAATGTAGCTTGGTGGCATGTGGGGAATCGGGGGTTTTGGGTGGGGGAGACATATGAGTGACATATGGAGTTAAAAATATAGGAAAATTTCCCAAGCGCTATTATGATTTTGCGACCAGTAATATGGGGTTCAAAATGCTCCCAACAGTGTGACTTAGACAGTTAGGCAGTTTACTGTACCGTGGTATGTATTGTCTGAAACTGCAATAATACCCACTCTATTCCCTAAGGTGTGTGGCTGGTATGTAGCACCTGCTGTCCCTGAGAACGCTACTGCCCAGGGATAAGCGGCCCTGCCCCTGGCCTGTCACCTGCTGCCATACTGAAGACCCCAGGGCAGCCAAACTAAGGACTGTGTTGTGCTCTTGCCCCATACACACACACACACACACACACACACACACACACACACATTTTCAACAGTCATGCAAGTTTGTGTAGTGTTCAGTAACCCCAGTGATGGCACATAGGGATGCTGTCATCTCCGAAGTTACACGTGATGCTGGCGGAACTCATCTGTCAAAGCTACATCAACTAGTGGTCAATACATCACCTTCCATTTACCTTTCCATGATAGAGAAGCAAGTTAATCATAAAAATAACCCTCAGATCATTGTTGGCAGTAAACATTCACTCCATCTTGCATCTACCATTATGCGCTCCGTTGGTATGAGTGGGTTTATATTAAGTTCCAATATCTTACCTTTACACTCTGGGTCTCCACACCGTCGTAAATCAGATATTTTTGCTGTTACGGCACCAAAAACCGACAAAATGAGGAGGAACCCCAATAACATCCGCCCCATCCTCCTGCCATGTTACAACTGAGGTAGTGTTCCAGTAATATGTCTCTGTTGCCACAAGTCAATATTTCTTCCTTTTCTCAGAAGACATGGACTTGCAAACGAGTGTAGTTTATTTTCTCCGTAATCCATAAATATTATGTGTTATTTTTGTTTGTTTTGTGTGTTTTTGTCTAATGATTTGTAGTCTATCGGTCATTCCTAATAGTTGTATTCCAAGACTCGTGGCCTGTAAATCTATGAAATGTGTCGGGAAAAACATTGCCTTACATATGTAATGAAAAATATATGCATTGATATTTCTCAGTTTTGGAAATGTCAGAGTTTTTATTTTGCTGACATGTTTTCAAAAGAGGTAAGTGTACCCCGACAGGCGCGCGAGAGACACGTCAACTCTGGCTGTGGCTGAGGTCAGGCGGCGCGGGGCAAGGGAAAGGATGACATTGACCATCATTTTGTGTAAACATTCTCCATGGTAGCCCCATCCCGGGAGTACCAGGGAAATGCAATGCAAGAAGCACTGATATCAATAATGATAATCTTTACCTAGTTTTTATGTTGAACAGTGTCTAGTAAGACGAGCTCCGCTAAAGTCGCACACACCTTTCGGACATGCCGTGCAGACGCCCTATACTGAGTCTGCGGTTTTACCGAAGATAATTGATACTAGAGGTGGATATACACAAATGTTACGATAACAGACAACTAGTCATTACACTTGATTAAATTTAATAGGCAGTATTACATACGTATCCCATATATTTATTGTACGTTTGCCTGGTATGTTTAAATGTACTTAAATATATTATAGTTCCATGCAGGTTTGTTAATCAAATTAAACTTCATAAAGACTAATCACTCCATATCTGGGTCAGCAGAGCCTTCCTCCCCTCTCCCCGGAATGCGGCTCCCGTCCTCAAAGGCTTCCTTCCAGGTTAAGCCAATTTTTCCTCAGACGAACAACTCGTGAGACAGACTACCCACCCATCGCGCTCCCACGCTCGCCCCTTGCTCCGGAAGGAGAGTACTATATTAATAAAGGGTCAGGTGTAATTCCACTGTGTGTGGGTTAATTAAATCCCTCCACTCTCCTACCCCTCACCACGAGGTCAAGCGTTCAAGGTGCGATAATATTCTCGCACACATTCATGGACAAGCTAAAGCTGTACCCGATTCATTTCTTGTTACTGTCTTCTTTGCGGGGCCATACACTGTATATACTGTGTGCATTTCCATCTTTACACATCACCATAATCTATACCTCAAGATGTCACACCATTCTTTCTCACATAGTGGAGAAAACTGACTAGCGTTTCCTGAGGAAAGATTTCTCATGGTATGGTGATTTATGATATTGTGCATTCACTCATTAACCATTTTACTAGATGCGTCTTGGAAAAGTTTGTTATTTATTTTGATAGGTTGATTTGTTAAAGTATTGGGTGTAAGGCATGTTTCTATTGAACTCCCTCTTGACATTGATCTCTGCACAAAGAGATTTTGGGGCTTCCAGAGAAGAATTTGTTAATTGGTATATTAATACCACTTCCATCTTCATATTAAGCTATAAAGAATGACTGAGAAAAAAAGAAAAAAAAAAAAAAAAAAAAAAAAAAAAAAAAACTATAATGTTGCACTGGCAGCCACTAAGATTACTACATCCATTATCTATGAAGTGGATATGTATGTACATCCATTTGGTGTGTTGGGCAACTTTGGTTAACCCAGCCAAGACTTACAGCTTGTGAGCACTGTAAGTGTGACACTTTTAAAAGATAGTTTTACTTACAGCTTAAAGCTAGCATGCCAACACCTAAGAAAAAGCAAACACAGGAACCTAATTAGAAAAATAAATAAATTTGATTAAAGCTTTTAAGACTTCCAATAGTTATATTACTATGTGTAACATTTTCATTGCTTTTTTAGCAATACATTTTCCCCATTGAAGGATTGAATAAATACTTAAAAATTGTTGATACCTTGTCACATATTTAGTGTTTTATATTTTCCAGACATTCAGCTGTCATTACTTATTTTTCTTTTACTGATGGTTGGCAAATTTGGACTAGTTTTAATTTAATTTAACTTATATTTAAAGTCTCATTCAGTGACCAGTTTCCATAAGATGCTTGGGAACATTTCCATCTTGGCCATTCTATGCTGTTCAACAGAAAGACTTGGGAAACAGAAAACATGAAGAGTGTATGGTTGGATAGAATTTTGTGATTAAATATCAATGTGCTCACTTATTAGTGTTTTCTGTTATAAAAATAGTGAATATCTAAAGATAAACAATACATTTGGAATAAATAATGAGTATTTCTTATATAAACATTAAATGTATGCTTAAAAAAATTGATGACATGATAAACAAAACTTCTGGAATAAATTCTCTGTCTTCATATTTCAATACTGAACATTACATGTTTCTTTCCATTCAGAAATATCAAACCTTTTCCCTTGAAAATGGAAGTACTAACTATTTATCACATCAGCTTCTGTCTTTTCGTATTTGATATCTATGAGATAGTATTGATACCTATCGTCACTCCTCTGGGACTACAACCACAAAGTACTGCTGGCCATTTCGTACAACAGTCATATTGAGCTCTCCTCGTCCCTCCAGGAACTTGTACACATCACGGGAGGAGTTGATGTCGTGGTTGTTGATGTGTGTTATAATATCTCCTGGCTGCAGTCCAGCCTGGTATGCCGGGGAGCCCACAACAATCTTCCACACCAGAATGCCGTGGGTGAGATCAGGAGGGAATCGGTTTGTCATATTCCCTCGGGACTGAAGCTCTTGCATGATGGAAGGTGTGAGGGTTAGCATGGTGATCCCCAGATAGCGGCGGCGGTCGGATCCCTGTGCCTCAGGGTACTTGGCTGGGAGGTGAGAGGAAAATGTGATGTAAATTCCTTCTAGTTAGTACAACATTGGTCATCACACAGCCTGTTTGTCTTCAGTCTGTAACATCTAACATCTTTAAGTAATTCATTTATGCTCATGCTACCAAAATAGATAACTTAAAACAAAATCACTTAAAAAATGTACCTAGTTTGGTTTTCTGGAGTACTATGTATATTATATTTTGTCAAATGTACATGAATACTGCAAACAACTGTGTATTCTGTAAGTGCTTAAATAATGTAACCTACTAAAGCACCTTAATGGAGTGGATATGATGGAAATCTGTCAAGGATATTGCCTACTGAGATGATGGAGATTCCTTTGTGTGGTCCTCACTAACCAAGGCTGTCTATCACACCTCTAATCACAAAAGTCTATACAGTACTCCCCTGTGGAGAAAAGTATGCACCTTTTAAATTCTTTGTTTAGAACTGTACTACAAGAAAGTATACATAGGATCTGGATACCAAGAGAGAAATGATGTGAACTGATAACAAGATCATGTATTGTTGTCATAATGAGGTGGTGGTGGAGTTGGAGATGAGACAGAAAGCAATGGTTAGATAGTATAGTAATGACAGTGTGAAATGTAATTACTTATCTTTGTCTTACTATATGTGAATGAGGAAGGCTTAGACGCAGTGCAGGTAATGTTAACCATCACAGGACTAACAAGTATTCCTAACAAACAGCAGCTATGATTCAAAATATATAAGAAACTAAAATAAAGAAGTAATAATAGTTATGAGGTGTGCAAAGGGTTCAGCTAAAGAACTAAAGCAAGTAAAAATAAGAATGTATTGTATGAGACATTGAATATAATTTACAATATTAGATGTAAGCAAGGAAATAAATCAAAACATCAGAGACAGTCTGACATTTCAAGAGAATTATATGGCAGAGAGAAACAGTACTGCAAAGCTTCATAAATGACTCAAGACAGTTCATATACATGTACATATTTTCTTTGTTAATTTTTAAGCCTCCTTATTGTTTACATTACTTCAACAAGGATAGTTTTGCAACGCTATATGATACTTACCAAGTTCGACTCTTTTCTTCTCAGCCTTGGCAATAAACTCCTTGGCATAGTCAATAGGGATGGCAAAGGAGATGCCTGAGGTGACTGTCATGGAGTTGATGCCTATCACTTCTCCATCCATGTTGATGAGAGGACCTCCTGAGTTACCAAACTGAATAAAAAACTCATGTGAGGCTCATTGTAAACATATAATACCAAGAGAGAGAGAGAGAGAGAGAGAGAGAGAGAGAGAGAGAGAGAGAGAGAGAGAGAGAGAGAGAGAGAGAGAGAGAGAGCATTTTTCAACCTGATGCATGAACACTTTTACATTACAAGTTGCTCGGGAGAATATGAAAATTAACACACATCTATCAGGAGTTTCATTATATCATTAGCCAGGCACAACATAAATGGATGTATACTAGAGTGAGAGCAGTTAATCTATGGCTGTGATCTAGTGGTGTTCCTGTACCCATGAAATACACACACACTTACAGTAATAGCGGCATCTGTCTGAATGTAGTGGATGTCCCTTCCCCGCAGACCCAGTTCCTTGCTTGCCCGTCCCACTGAGGAGACTACACCAGCTGTGACGGTATTGCAAAGAGAGAGTGGAGAGCCTAGTGCTGCAACAAATTCTCCAGGTCTTAGGTCACTTGACTTGCCTAGTGGTGCTGGGCTGAGGTTGCACTGTGGAGTAGAATTATTTGTCAGAACTGGGAAATAATCACCAGGAATAATCCGACAGAAGCTATGATAGATGTTGTGGTGTTACATATACAAGTGGCTCAAAGAAATGAAAAGTATGAGGTAGTGTAGTAATTAAATAAAGTGAAATTAGTGTTGGTGAATTGATTTTCCAGTTGACTAGTGTCTTTAATATCCTTAGTCTTGTTTATCATTCTGATTTGTGCACTTCATGATGGCATGATCTAAATTGACAACGTAAGTGATGTATTGAAAGTAAGCAGAGTATAAGAGAAAGCAATGAGGTGAAAATCTATGAAAATTATTGATATATATATATATATATATATATATATATATATATATATATATATATATATATATATATATATATATATATATATATATATAATCATAAACAACTGAAGATCTTGTGAGGGAAAGACAAAAAGAAAGTAAGAGATCTAATATGAGTTATTACATTAGTTACTTTCAATACTGAGAGAAATGAGTAAGGAGTCAATACTTACACGCTTCACTCGGATGAGAGCCAAGTCTGACACTGCATCAATGTCTTCCACAACTCCATCACACTCTGAGCCGTCATGGAGCCGCACCTTCCAATACAACACACATTTACATCAAACAATTATTCTCTAATAGTATATGATGAGTTATTTCTATTTACTTATTTTCTATTTATACAATGTTGGGTTTTTTATGCAGATTTATGACCTAAAGGAGGCCACCTAATGCAGACCTTTTATCTGAAAGCACAAAAGAAAATGAAAATCTAAATTTAATCTAATACGATACTAAGATTCATGCACAACACCTCTCTGCTAACCAATATAGTGCTGGATCTGGGTCTGTTGGTCACTACATGAGCATTTGTGAGAATCAAGCCATCATCTGAAACAATAAAGCCTGACCCGTTGGACAGTGTTTGGCCGAACTTGACATAAGGACCCCTGGAAAGGAACAGATAACATTGTAATGGGTATTCATGAACATCCATATATTAAAACACAAGTAGCAACGCCAAAATAATTTGAAGTATTCCTCATTATAAATTTAAAGGAAGCAATGACACAAGTCCCTGATAAACTTTGGCATGCCATTGGTCTGTTTACTACATATCTCTGGATTCTGATGTTGTTATAGTGGCAGGGAGGTAGTTGTAGTGGCTGTGTGTGTACAGTGCTAATCTGATTGTTAAAAAGTATTGTTAGAGGCTGCCACTAATGAGGAAGTGACACTCAGACAGTCTTGAGAGTAGACAGCACTGATTAACTGCTGAACGTGCTTATAGTGAGCAATCAGCAACAGTCTGAGGTATTAAAAAGCCTAACAACAGACTGGGAGTGAGTCTTCCACTGTGTCTAGCTCCATGCTACTGCTGTATTATACTGTGGATTGTGTCATGCCTCCCTCAACTGTGTTCAAGTCAAAACAACAAGCAAAATGCACAATGAAGGACACACACAGGTGAGATGCCTGACAAACAAACCTTCTTGCATCCTTAATGTCAATATATACAACTTTGTCTGATGCTTTTTCCACAGCATCAGCGATGAAGTTGTGGGTTATCCTCTTGCTAAGGGGTGTCTCTTCCTTAGGAGGCAGCTTGGTGTCATTATTGTTATGATCTACTGATGGAGTGAAGGTGAAGGGACTGGCAGCAGTGACACAAGGCAAGACAGTGGTGAGATACTTCCTGCTTCTGCTCCATTCATTATAGTGTGACTTCAGTATTGCACCTAGAACAAGACCAGTCCCAAACCCAACAATACTACACAGAAAGGATCCAATCTTTGAATGAGAATCAGACTTGGCAAATTGTTCCTGTCTTTGCAGCACTTTACTGTGATTCACCACTTGAGATGCAACACATCGAACTACCACAGGATTACTCAACAACAGCTGCTTTGCCAGTCTTCTCTTTTCTCGAGACCACAAAGTATAACTCCACAGACCTGCAAAATAATAAAGATATAGACATACAGAAATACAGCACACTATGCAGTCACACTTTTCAAAAGTCAAGATTTCTCATTACCTATTATATACCATATTTTCACAAAGTAGTACAGATATATGGTTTGGGTGATTTAAACTCATGAAACTGTTAAAAGGTATTACTGCAAATTTCCCTAGATTTTTAACTCCATATATCGCTCATACATGTCTCCCCCACCCAAAACCCCCGATTCTCCACATGCCCCCAAGCTTGTTTGAAGGAACGAGGGGGTGTGGGTTGAGAACTGCAAATTTACCATTCTTATGTTCATAATTGACTTACTTTCAAGGCTTTTGTGGACTCAAGTTTATTTACAATAAACACATGTACCAAGACTTGAGAGAGAGAGAGAGAGAGAGAGAGAGAGAGAGAGAGAGAGAGAGAGAGAGAGAGAGAGAGAGAGAGAGAGAGTGTCAAACGTTTTTGCTTCCTGACAGAGCTATTGTAAGAGTGCTTGCAGGTCAGATCACGAGCAAGGCTTTACAGATGGCTCTAGTCTAGCTAATGTGTGACAAGGGTGAATATGCTGCTTCCTATAATGCCACAATCCACGCACTAACCTTCCTATGAAAAATGAAAGGAAATACAACAACTACTACTATAAGAGATGGCAAATAGACGTACCCCGCATGGCTCAGCTGGTGACCCAAACAAGCTTCGCGTCGACTGCCTCTGCCAGCCGAGTCCGTCTGTTTACAAAGGGCGTGATTCACTCTTCACAACGGCAATGATTGCATCATCTCTTACACAAGATGCTGAAAGACAAAGGCATTAGGTTAAACTAGTATCACGGTGGAGGAGGGCCATGGATGAGGATTTGTGGTGAGAATTTAATAAAGTTACCACAATAAAGCTACAATTACTCATTAAACAAGATATCTTCATCCATCAGAGTACACGGCATTTTATTTTGTATTAGTACTGACCGCATATTGTCACATCAATTAATAGCAATCTGGTTGATGAATCATACTAAGAAATACATACAATACATGTAACGCACAGTATCCTCAGTGATTATTGAGAAAGTTATTGTATACGCACTGCTGAACATGGCAAGACAAAGTGAGGGGAATTTAGGTGGCTATAATAACTGTAGATCATTATCAATGTGTATATATTTTAAGAACAAAAAGCCTCGTCAAGATGGAGAATGATTGAAACTTAAGATCGTGAGAGGTGAGCATGATGAAGAGATGAATGGAGTGTGTTGAGATGAATGAATTATTTCACTCACTACAGATGTGTGTGAACTAACTTTGCTGAAGCGTCACTGTACTGACACGAACTACTAATAAATAAATACAAATAAAAATAAATAAATGAATAAATAAATAAATAAAAAAAATAAATAAAAGTAAACAAATAAAAAATAAAATAGATAAAAATAAATGAATGAAAAAATAAATCAATAAATAATGAATAAATAAATAAATAAATAAATAAATAAAAATAAATAAATAAATGAAAATAAATAGATAAATAAATAAATAATAACAACAAAGAGAAAACATCAGTCATAAAGCATGTAAGGTCTGTGTGTTTGTCCTAGAAAAACACGTACAGGGTATTTCTCTGCTTATAAGTATCTCAAGAAGAAAACATTTAAAAGGCAACGAAACAAAAGGAACTGTGTGCTCCAATAATCGGCATCTTGGTGAGTGAAGGAAATATATGAATAGAGGCGTAGAGGCGTAGGTTGGCGTCCAAGGATGGGGGGGGGGGGTCTTCCATTGTGTAGTGGCGCCGTTCAGACTGGTCGGCGCCGGGGCGGGAGGCCACGCGGTCATCACAGGTCCAGTTTTCCTGTCCCCAGGTCACGGGTATGAACTGGAACAATGCAAGGGATTCACAGAGAAGCAAAGATAATGGGCCTGGGCGGCGCGGCTCAGGGTTTATGAGGACGGAATCACGTCCGCCTCCAGCATTCCCGAACATTTCCCACTTATTGCTGCTGCTGCTGCTGCTGTTCCTTCAAATTTTCCTTTTCCTTATGTTGTATCTGTGCAACATGTGACAAACATGTGTGGTCACCAGAGTCTTCTGACGAGCTTGCCATACATGCGCGTGGGACTCAAAAGTTGCTATTGTTTTCCTTCTCCCGTGAGTTGGTGCGTGCTGAGGGAAAGGTTCGCAGGGTGAAGGACACTGTTTTTAAGACACTAAAGGCTGTGAGATAATTCAGCTTCTCGAAGAATTCATGGCAACACATGAGTACTCTGATGTCCGTTTGTTACATATCTCCTAATTTATCATTTAACGTAATACAACAATTGCTTTTTGTCAGCATTCCATCTCTATCTGCCTTTCTTTATGCAAATAAGTGCGAGAAACTACATAGATATTGTTACACTTAATAATATGCAACTTGGCTCCAGTCACCGCTACTCCGTCCACTATCCAAAGCGCTTGGGATGCAGAGAAGCGCGGCGGGTTCATGCTGGCACAGAACCTGTCATCTGCGTTGGGCATAGATGAGAAACACTCGGCCTGTGGTGCCAGGCAGGTGTGGATCAGACGGGCTTGTGTCGTGTGTGCGGGGCGAGGCAGTAGGAGTGTGAAGGGAAACAAGGGGGCGTGAAACTCCAAAGAGAAAACAAGTGAAAAGGATTATTTTCTTCCCATGCCACATTATTTTTTCACAATGAATAATGAATAATGACTCTCTCTCTCTCTCTCTCTCTCTCTCTCTCTCTCTCTCTCTCTCTCTCTCTCTCTCTCTCTCTCTCGTCTGTTATTATGGAGCGCCTCGTCCCGTTGTATCAACCAGGGTGCAGCCAAAACAAATAATTTACTTAAATTGATCGAAATCGTCTTGAGTGAACACAGCCTCGAAAGCTGTCATTTTCCTCAGCTTTGGCTTCATTTACTCCAGGACAGTGAGATACTGTTCCCTGCTCCCCAAGGACTAGCCGAGACCCTTGTCAGGTCAAAAGAGGTCAGATCTTAATGAGAATCGCACGAGATGAATCCCACCCTCGACACCACCTCCTCCACCTCCTCACAAGTTGAAACAAGTGGTGAACAGGACTCGGTTTAGCCAGAAGTGGAAAGATAGGGCTGTGTGCGTCAAGGGCCAGGCAGGTTGTCACTGTGGCCGCGACGCTCTCACGGTCTGCGCCATCCAGTGTTGTGTTGTGTGGGGGAGATAATCCCATGATGGTCGACAAAGAGACGCTTAAGACGCCGCCTTGTTTCCTTTAATTAAAATTCACTGACAGTCTTCGCAGGTGTTCCCGTGAGACCTTAATGGGTCGCGGGCCGCCACTGTTGTCGCCGCGGCCCCAAGAGGGTGTTGCCTGAGGCCCCAAGAGCGATAGACCTAAAAATAAACATTATTTGCGACTGTTTTCATGTTAGATATCGAAGACAAATCCAAAATCTTGTACACAGACAAATGTGATCCTAATAATGTCAATGTATACTATGAAACTTCAGCAACGACTGCTACTACTACTGCTGATATTACTACTACTACTACAATAATTGCAAATAGTTTTTTTTATAAGAATAAAATAACAATAATAATAATAATAATAATAATAATAATAATAATAATAATAATAATAATAATAACAATAATAATAATTACTAATATTATTATCATAATAATAATAATGATAAAAATGGCAGTAATAATAATAATAATAATAATAATAATAATAATAATTATTATTATTATTATCATAATAATAATAACGATATCAACTATTGTTGTTGCTGTTATCATTATTATTATTATTATTATTATTATTATTATTATTATTATTATTATCATTATTATCGTCATCATCATCATCATTATTATTATAACTTAATGAAACCAATTATTATTATTATTATTATTACTATCGTTGTTATCATTAATATCATTATCATTATTATTAAAGTATTATTACAATTACTTTCTTATTACTCATTTATCACTATATTTTTCAATCACTTACTTTGCTTATTGTTGATGAATTAATGCTTTTTTTCTATTTCATCTTATCGATCAATGTTGGGTTTGTCTATTCAGCAACGAGCAAGTTTTATATAAGGTGAGCTTCAGTTGAGAGGCTTATGCCGCTGCCTAAGCCTCTCCTGCTTCCTTGCGACAATGGTATGGACAGGCAGAGTGCGCCTTATTCAGTGTTTAGTTCCGTTTCGACCTATGACGAGATTATGCAGTCCGTACAACACCGAGAGGCTCACTGGCACCCCACCAAGTTTTGCCCTCGGTGCCTCAGTGCCGCTATGGCTGGCTCAGGAACTCGTCCAGGCACTCATGCAACAATAACGAAGATACATTACTTTATCGTATTTGTTTCGTGCCTTTAATAACAACGAGGCGACCACCCTCAAACACAGGGTGATTAGCAGGGTCAAAGGGTCCCGAAGGATTTCCCGATCGGCCTATCCGGTGTAGACACGTCACGCGCCGCGTCGCCACACGCCAACTGTCCTCCGCCTTAAAAGGCCTGCCATCCGGGGCTCCGTACCATACACTGGCAGAGAAGGACACACACACATCTCCCTCTCCTGACAATACAGACCAGTACTTAGCTCCACCATGAACAGCCTTTGCCAAGAACGTATGGCCGCTGCCATGGCTGCCGCCCTCGCAGTCAAGGGATCCATGGCGTCCGATAATTCTGTGGAGATGCGCCGCTACTTGAACAAGCTCAAGGACTTGGTGCCGCACTGTCCCAAGAACCGCAAAGTGACCAAGCTGGAGTTGATCCAGCACGTCATCGACTACATCAGTGATCTGCAGGACACCCTCCAGTCCGATACAGAGTCTGAGAGTCCCCCAGAGAGCCCTGTGGAGCGGATGAGCTTCAGTGACGCCTACGACATACCTCCAACTCACACCTTCACCGGGTATCCGTCACAGGGTGACCGCCACGCAATGACGCAGGCGGGATACTCTCATGGATTCGGGGGAAGCTCGCACGACGCCGGACACAGCTACAGTGGCTCCTCGGCCTTCAAAAGCAACACCGCCTACAGCAGCATGGCGCCGACTGGGGCGGGTTACGGTGTCGGATGCAGCTCCCTTGGCGGTGCCTTCAGCCCCATTCTGTACAGTGACCAGGGCACCGCACCACCGCCACGCTTTGCCTCAAGCTGAAGTGTGTGTGTGTGTGTGTGTATGGGTGGGTGGATGTGTGTGTGTACCGCCGCTGACTTGCTTGTTAATGCTGCCTGTGATAGTCATGTACAAATATATTTATAATTTCTTAACTTACGTCAATAAAATATATCAAATGTATTACTTGTGTTTTTTCACGACCCAGCTCCTTTATTCATTTGCTTGTTTCTCTCTCTCTCTCTCTCTCTCTCTCTCTCTCTCTCTCTCTCTCTCTCTCTCTCTCTCTCTCTCTCTCTCTCTCTCTCTCTCTCTCTCTCAAAGCGCTACGCTAACAGGCTAACAAAGTGGTCATTGAACTTAAATGGACGAAACAAAGCTATACTAGCACGACCAAATCCACGACCCGTTCGACAGCTGGACACACTAAAACAACAACCATTGTGTCTTTGCTCTATAGTCTTCCCTAACCATCATCTTCGTTCTGTGCACTCTTATGGAACACTGGTCATGCCATGTGCCCCTCCTTGAAGCCTATTACAGTACTTTAGAATACTTGCCTTGAATGGGTCTCACCAAGGAGGAAGCAATGACGCACGGTTTGCTTACACAGAATGACCACCGCAGCTGTCACATTCATTCACCACTGGACTCTTTCCTTAGGCTCACAACAAACACAACATGGTATATGGTACATTAAGTGTCCAAGAGTATAATTACAGAGATGTTTATGCGAAGCAGGATGGGCTCTGACGGTCGTATGGTTCTGTCAGCCTGGCCAGGACACACCATTAATTAAAACAGGCTAGCAGGGTGGTGCCTTACCTTGGCTATCCACTTGTTAATGTAGGAAGGGTGAAGGCTGCACAGGTGGGCACACATTTCAAGATAACTGCCTGGTGATCCACTGGGAGGATTAAAGACAAAGAGAATGTTCCTTCTTACTCCCACTCACCAACACACGGTGACTCACTATCGGCCGCCATGCTATCACGTGACGCAAGTCTTGAGAGGCGGGAAACACAAAACACATTCAGCTCACAACAGTGTACAAATATTTCCACGTCGACACACACACACACACACACACACACACACACACACACGCGTACAGAAAGAAAAGATTAAACAAATAGCAGTGATTTGTGATGTCATGAAGGTTTTTTAAGCTTTTTACATGAAACCTTCGGCAAGTGTAATTGATGATATTGATTTGCATTGTAGTTCAAGTATTAAGAGACACTTTCAAACTCTAAAAACGTAAAGATTGTTGAAAGAATCAGACAGGCCTGCTTACCAGTGACGGTTTGCGTGACACATGCCAGTACCTCAATGTTTTTCATGATTTATAATAATTGGAATCGATTGGCCGTTTCAACTCCTACATGATAATTGCAAAAAAAGAGGAAGAGAAAATAAAGAGATGAGTAAGAAATAGGAGCAAGGGCAACTATTTGGTTAATTAATACTGTACTGCCTCATTTTTTAACTGGATCTTGATGCTTAGATGATTTTACTAAAAGTACACGAGTCTATATGAATGTTTATAAAGAGGAATATCCGATGCTCCCCCAAGAGGACTCAACAATTGTCATTAAGAGCGGGAGACTAACGACAAGGACCAGGGACTGTTTTAGTGCAGGTATAATTATAGGCTAATGAAGGATGGGAGCAGCAGCAAGGGTGGCGTGGGTCCCCTGTCGCCAGTGATGAGATGACGCACCGCCCCTCACCCTCAAACGCTCCAACTCTCCTGCTACTGCTCCCCACGGCCTCGGGTGTTGCTTCCTATGTTGAAACCGGTGGTGGTGGTGGTGGTGGTTGTAAAGTGAGGTTATGGGTGGTGTTTTACTGGTTCATTAAATTTCTATGTTGACGTGTGACTTTATCATTCGTTAGGTTTTTTTTTTTCTCTCTCTCTTCAGTCATCTGCATTGCTGTAAAACAAAGAAAACTAGCGTTGTCTTTGAGAGCGGCCAGCATTAAGGCTTCTCGATGAAGGAATGCGACAGGTCCTTTATGGTCAGCAAATGAGTTTCCCCGCCAACCCACCACGGCAGGAGGGGCAGAGCGGGGCGGCGGGCGGTCACTTTGTAGTGTTAAGACCATCGACATAGCTGAGTAAATATTAAGTTTGGCGTCCGTCCTTCCAGATTAGTGTCAGCTCAGGTCAGGACGCACGGGGGGCGGAGGGCAATAGCGATCAGCTTCCCAAACAAGACAAGGCCTCACCACTCTGTTCTCAGCCACAGAAAACACACAAAAATGAATAAATGTTTGCCTGGAAAATAAATGCGTTGGTTTTTGTAAAACATTTTCAAATAACCAAAGTAACGAGACGAAAAGAAGGAAAAAATGTACAAGGTTTATTATGTTTTTCAGTGCATCACCGGCAATGAAGAAAATACCTATTAGATGTGTAGTGTTGAAAACCAAGGCAAGGCTATCCTAGACCATGTGGGCCCTGTTGCATCTATGTGTTACCCTGCAGTGCCGAGGCGGCGTGGGTCTGTGCATGTGTGTGTGTGTGTGTGTGTGTGTGTATGTGTGTGTGTGTGTGTGTGTGTGTGTGTGTGTGTGTGTGTGTGTGTGTGTGCGCGTGTGTGTGTGTGTGTGTGTGTGTGTGTGTGTGTGTGTGTGTGTGTGTGTGTGTGTGTGTGTGTGTGTGTAGGACTCGGCGGAAAGTTACTTGATTTATGCTTTGTTCACCATCACACTTCAGGGTCACCAGGCATCATGAAACACTTCTTTCTAATACGAATACATTTATTTAATATAACGAATCATCTGTGGTACACGTGGCACATGTAGATATAAAAGAGAAATAGAGGTCAGCGAGTATGTACAGAGCGCCGAAGGGACAAGGGTAACATGACTGGAGGCGGGGGTCGGCGCCCCACCCTCAGACGGCCTCACCACCCAGGGACTCCTGCACACTCACCTCTAATCTGGATGTGAAATAAAACTAATAACTTCATCCGGTGACTGTTGTGAAGTTCAATGAAATGCACAGGAGCGAGTCTTTGGACAGCGGAGGGCGCGGGGCGGCCGGGCGTGAGGCGCCGCCCCCCATTGATATGCAGGAAGGTTCCGCGCGGCGCGGCGGCGGCCACCTCACACCACTTCACTTGGGACTTGAGCAGCCGCGAAACGGTGCCTCCTTAGAATTAAAGCTATCCAGAACTAATTATACTGATATAAATAAGAGCTTGCCCAGCCCGGCAGTGTGTGAGGGCCGCCGAGAATCGTGCCGCATTGCGGGTGTAGCCTCAACGCTGAAGTGAATAAGTCTTCACCTCTCCGCTTCAGTCATATTCAGACAGTGGGTGTGGCCGAAAAAAAACAACAAACCAGCAGGGAGCTGCCTCAGTCCTGGCGCATGTTACTGGCTGCTATGATGATAAGCAATGTAAATTATGCATTAATTAATGTGCGACAAAGTCTCTCTCAATGCTGCCATGAGTGTCACAACACAAAATGTAGAATGCACATTCTTCTGTATTCACATACCATTCCCAACCACCCCGGCCGCCTGCACACTCCGCCTGCCGCCCTGCGTCCACGCCCACACTGGGACCGCGTGCAACCCAACAGGTGGTTCCTGGGTCGCCGGGGACTGGCGGGGGCCGAGGGGTCATTGGGTTCGAACACAGCACTTACCCTCTACACTTCCATTATGGAAACTTGTTTGGCACAACATAAAACCATAGGGTGAAGGAAAATCTTTACACATACAGAAATATGCAAATATACATCGGTCGTAAAAATAAACTATACAGTGATAAAAATAAAAATATACGTTTCGAGGACAAAAATTTAAGTTACGTCTTACAGGAGAACCGAACCAGCCCCTCCCGCGCTACATGCAGCTCACCTGTGGACTGTGAGGAGGGCGCAAGGCCGGTCAGCCGCTAACCTGGGCACTCCACCCTATTGCCAACACCCAAACGACCTACTACTTTTGAAGACCAACTATCTATGTGGGGTAGTCGCTAGTGGTTCGCTGATAAACCAGAGCCAAAACCCACCACGAGTTTGATTAACTTTATGAGGTAATTACTGTGTGTTCTGGACCTGTAAGTGCCGGGCAACACAGTCGTGGAGCTCCTGTGTCCTACGCCGCACTCTGCCGCTGCCGCTGCCGCATCAGCACACTTATACTGTATATTCTTAATGTATTCCAGAAGCATTCTCTTCAGTCCCCGCAAGGCTCTAAAGGACTAAAATGAATGATGACAAAGACACAAGGCTAAACAGACACAAGGGGCATGTCAACCCTACATAAATCGTTTTGTTCAGTAAGCAACCCTGCAAAGCTGCACACCGCCAAGCTTATTTGACCAACTTAACATTTTGATTGTTTGCTTTACAAGGAATAACAGAATATTGTGCTAAGGTAGAACAGAGACAGAACTCGCGGCTTGCCGGTCCATTTAGTGACGGATGAGTTCCTCCTCGTAGCCCTTCTGTGGCCACCTCGATCCCTCAGAGAGATTGAATGATTCACCGACTCATCTGATGGACGCACCTTTCCTAGAGATCAGCGGGCAGAAGGGAGCGAGACTTCCTGGCACCACTGGCGACACACAAACATAAGGGCAGGTCTGTTTGGCAGCAGCTGCGACGCTACCTAAAGTGAGGCAAAAATTGCGGAGTTTCATGGAACTCGTGATCAACACAGGAGCAAAATATTGCTTTTGCAAGATGAGTGGGCAAGTAAAAAAAAATACAACCCAAATTTGCAATGTGCCGCCAATTTCAGTGTGTGTGTGTGTGTGTGTGTGTGTGTGTGTGTGTGTGTGTGTGTGTGTGTGTGTGTGCGTGTGTGTGTGTGTGTGTGTGTGTGTGTGTGTGTGTGTGTGTGTGTGTGTGTTGCAAATACATCTCACTTCTCCCTAACGGTTGGTCTGTGAAGTAATTTTCACAAAGGAAATTATAAGGTACATACATACACACAATAAACTGCCTTAAAACAAGAATGTTATGGTCGTTATCACTACCAGTACATTGGTGAAGCTCGGATAAGAAGTACACGTGTAAATATCACCCAGAGTTCCGCTGATGACCCAGTTGACAGCTACAGTAGTGTGGGTGGGGTGCGGCGGTGGGCCTTGCCCCGCCCTGGGAGGCGAGAATGAGTCGGCCGGTGAGGGGCCGCCCCGGGCTGAACGGCGCCGCCAACACCATCAGAATTACAGCTCGCAGGTATTACCCATCATAGTCCACTATCCTTACCTGATAGATATTACTTTGTTGAAGAACTTGACTAACAGTTCTTAAGTGTCACCTACATTACTTTCTTCTCCTGCTGTTTATAGCCTTCTTGATCTGAGGGACCATAGCCCCGCTGCTGACGGCGGGCAGCAGACACGCACGGGATGAGTTCATCAGTTCTCCTACGTGGAGTGGTGGTGGGAGAAGGCATGACAAACAGGAGAGTACGTGGATCAGTGCTGGGGCGAGGCACATTCTGGCGGCAACACAACGCAGGACACGCTTCATGTGGAATCAGCGTCCTGCGGGCAGCAGTGGTCCAGTTCGGTGACGGCTGCCGGTGCCTTGCGCGTCGCCCCAGCACGAGAACCGTACCGTAATCTACGAGGTGTGTGTTAAGTACCCACACAGACGCCAACATGTACAGCGCTACGCCAACAGTCTACGGTGCTCTGTTCCAGTTCTGGACATCACTGTTCAAAGGGCTCCACTACAATGGATTTGAAAAATGGACACTTCCTGATGATCCACAAAAAACCCAATGATTACGCAAGTTAATTAAGCAATGAATAATTGAAAACATTTTGATGGGCCGAGGGGATTCCCCGACCCCAGTCCAGAGCCGATCTAACAGAACACAGAGTGGTAGTGCTGCCGCTCGAGAATACCACCTGGATGAGTGCCAGGGTGACCACACTTCATCCATCATCGTTCACGAACGGCCCTAGTCAAATTAGGAACTTGTGCGACGGGGACGAAGACGCCCGCCAAGCTGCAGCTCAACAGGCCGCGAGTGACCACCCGCCCGCGCCGACACACCCGGCCTTGGGGCTGTCTGGTTGGCCTCATTTTGAGTTCAAGAGAGAAAAAGTCAGATGATAAATTATGTACTTCAACGTTTGTTTCAAACGTAACACCTGCTTCGCGGCCTGTTGACTTGAGTATATCTAGAAGGATATTATTTTCAGTTAATATGAACATGATTTCTACTATGAACACACATAAATGTGATTTTTATGTACAGTTGAAAAAAGTACACTATAAGAGAGCATCAAGCAATATAATGGTAATGGCTTACATGCCATCGAGAGCTCGAACGAAAATTAGTCAGACATTGTGAACATTGATACAACGCAGTCATCTGGTGGACAGCACACAGCTGCTCTACACTACCTGCCAAGCTGAGTGAGTGATACGCTGCACAGCCCACCTTATTACTAAGATTCAGACTCCACCACTCCGATTTACACAATCTGTCACAGTTTACACGGGCGAGGCCGCGGCCCTGCGGGCCCCGGGCACTGCGGGCGAGTCCTTCCTCGCCTTCCTGGATTGGTGCTCGTCACTCGCCGCACAACAGGTCCTCCCAGGCTATTGGCTAAACACCTGTGAACTCTCCCGCGGTGGAGGGTGTTGCATAATACAGTAAGATGCGACGACACACTTCCCGTTTTCCCCTTCCTTAGGAGGAGGATGAATCAGCCCGGAGCCGCATCCGGAGCCGGTGTGGCGGTGTGGGGGTGGGAGGGCCCTCAGTACCGCGACGGCCGGCACTTCTTGGACGCTTTTTTGAGGAAGCGACGCATGCGCATCTGCTTGTTGTTGCGCCACTTGATGAAGAGGGAATGCCGGTTGATCACCAGGCCCGGGGGCTGCTTGCGTTCCTTGCGGCCCAGGATGAGGTACTCCCTGGAACAGTGACAGTCATCAGTATTGTGTCTCATGCAGGTCATGAAAGAACAAGAGCAGATTCACCTCACAGGATATAGCCTTCCTGAAGGCCACGTGGAAAAATTAAGTGACAAATTCAATACTTTTATATACCTTGAACACTAACTGAATATATCAAACACTTAATGAACTGATAACTGCAATAACCTATTTAGCAGGAGCTGTAACATAAGGATATATACATGTCTTTCAGGCATATTCGAAGATTTGTTCTCAATACAGGGAACAAAATGACCTATACAGTATGGGAGGATTCATGCGCGTATGGACATAAATGGTTTCTTATCATCTCACAGTGAAGAAACTCAAGCCTTTAATCAGAAAATGTCAGTTCCAATAGAGGAGTAGTAATTGTCATGGTCTGAAAAATCTGTAGGAAATATAACGAGCGAGGAATGGTGTGTGTGTGTGTGTGTGTGTGTGTGTGTGTGTGTGTGTGTGTGTGTGTGTGTGTATCTATCTACATGATATAATATTACAACAAATTATATATAATGAGTCGTAGTTGTAGTTATAAATATACATAGACATATAATAATTAAATAGATATTTCACAGGTTACCAACAAGTAAGAGAGAAGTGGGGAGACCAGGCAAGGCGTCCATCCACAACAAACTTACCCGCCCATCTTGATTTCTGGACACCTGCAGGTGAGGTCAATATTTTTAACCCACAGTTTTTCTCCGCCGCGCCGCACCCTGTCAGAGCGGGTCCTCTTGAACACGTCAGTAACCTGGATGTCGAAGCGAGTGTATTCCCCGAGCTCCTCCCTGTTGATGACGCGTGCCACCAGAGCTGAGGAGACACATAAACAAACACCTCCGTCACTCTCTCTCTCTCTCTCTCTCTCTCTCTCTCTCTCTCTCTCTCTCTCTCTCTCTCTCTCTCTCTCTCTCTCTCCCTCGCTCTCTCTCTCTCTCTCTCTCTCTCTCTCTCTCTCTCTCTCTCTCTCTCTCTCTCTCTCTCTCTCTCTCTCTCTCTTGTGGAATATTAAGACAAAGTTTTATCACGGCACTCCAGCCCTGCTTCAGGAGTATCCAGCAGATGACGAGTGCTCTCCCTCAGCCGGCCGTCACTCACCGTAGTCTCGGCGGCAGTATTTTCTTAGCTTCAGGCGACGTTTGGTGATTTTGCACTTCCCACACGTATGCTGCGAGTAACCTGCAAGGATGGGACACGTCAGACACTATAGTACTCGTGGCCTAAGCTTGGCGTGGGTGAGGAAGTGTGTGAAGAGACCTGGGTGTGGCACTCAGTACATTGTTAACACCTTCAATACTGGGACACATTTTTACCGTGAGTTTTGAAGGTCAGAAGATTAATGGCCAGAGTCTGTACTATTTCTAATCCCACATGAGTTTCTGAAGGTGTAAAAAATTGTCAAGTAATAAGCAGAATAAAATATAAAAACGGGTCCCGGTACTGAAGGGGTTAAGAGTATACTTACCACTATTATCTCCACCATCACCACTATATTACTACTACTACTACTATCCTGTAAATATCCTCGTCTGTCCTTAAATTCTGAAGGAGAATCAGGGGAAACCACGTCAAAAAGCAAATGTTCCTATAATATGTATGCCTTTGTCTGATTACTTTTATAGTGGGTGACTGTTGCTTTTTACCTCATTGTTTCAACCTCTTTCTCAGAACCCCGCCCTCTCCACGGAAATCTGGGACGTGGAGAGGAACATCAAGAGACGTGAGGGCGGGTCGGCGGAGGCAGGTGGTTCATGTGTGATGGGTATTGACCGTAGACATTCACGCGGACCGAGGCGGGTGGATGCAGAGGTACCGAGCCTCAACAAGTCTTTAGGAAGCTCAATAAGGTGTTTGACTTTTGGAATTTGTAATGTTACGCAGCACTAACTATAACATTAATTCCTTCATTAGCAAGGCATTAGGTTAGTTTATTTTCTAATTGTAGATATCACGAGAGAATTGCATTATGTTTGTTTTCTTTTGTGATAAAGGAATTAAGAGTTACCTAAATCCCTCTCTTCCCTATGGTCGTACCTCAATTTATCGTAATCTGACTCAGCATTAGTAAGTCACCATGCTCTGAAATGATTAGTAATAGAGACTTGATTAACAGAAGAGAAAAAAAGAAAGAATATCACTAATTGTTATAATGATGATGATGATGAAGATAATGATAATTATGATGATGATGATGACGATGATGATAAGTAAACGACGTAAGAGAGAAAAATACTGAAACCAATAATGATGGAACAAATGTTAAAAAAGACTTCTAAAAACCTGTTGAATAGTATAATAGCATTTTCGAGAGGTGAGGGAGGGAAGAGGAAGGCAGACGGGGTGGCGGGAAAGGAACACAGACGGAGAATTCAACGTTGATACAAATAGTGATCGACTTCCATCGTGACGTAAGGCGAGAGAGGAGGAGGAGGAGGAGGAGGAGGAGGAGGAGGAGGAGGAGGACAAGAGAGTTTACAGATGGAGTCCTCTCGGTCAGTGGGGAAGGGGGGGGGGGGGTAAGCCAGGTGTGTCGCGCCTTCAGACTGGCTTCACTGCTCTGAGGTCCCAATCTGCTTGTGGTGAGCGAGAGACGTGGCCTGCTCAAAGGGACCAGGGCTTCCACACGACGAGGAGTGCGTGTCTATGGCGGCCCACGACGGCTGACGACGGCTGGCCCTCCTCCACACCTGACGGGACTCAGGCAGGGAGGAAGAGGAGGAGAAGTCTCAATGCTGCCCATCGTTACGTGGGATAAAGAATGAAGGGGAGACGGGAAGCGGCGAGGTGAAGGGACGAGAGGACGTGGGCTTAAGTCGTCTCAGTGTGTGGGTGGTACTTCCTTCCTCCCGTCGTGTTATGTAAATGAATAAACACACACACACACACACACACACACACACACACACACACACACACACACACACACACACACACACACACACACACACACACTCCTAATTCGTCAGGCAGTAACCCAACACCTCTCCCTTGCATGGTAAGAGCAGCCGCAGAGCAGCAAGCAGCCCTCCACCTCCTCCCATATATTCACTCCTTCGCACCTTTTATTTACTCACTTTCACCGACTGCCTCGTAAATCGTAGTCACTTCCCGGACAGGGCAGGTGGACTCAGTGTCACGCTGAGTTATGGCGGCCACTGACGTAGATTATCTCGCTTTCCTTACTCGGCTGCGGAGACCGGGAGCTCTCCCTGTTCAACTTTACTGCTCCTCAGTGCTCGATAATGTCCAATATGTTCATGAACTATTGCACAGGCCCGCCTCGTGGTTCATACTCGTCCTTGGAAGCGAAGTGGATTCCAGCACGAGCCTGAAACATTCGCCTCAAGCTCCGTCAAGGCAGGAACAAAAACTGTGACCGACTGGCCGGCGCGCCAGGAGAAATAATTTCCCGGAATTAGCTTGTATGTAACACGCGTCGCGACGAACACAAAGGTGACAACACACCTCATGAAGTAAAGCAACGCGCACTCTACTTCATGTCATGACAACATGAAAACGAAATGCTGGAAGACGCACTACCAACGGGAAACCTAGGCGCGAGGCGTGCCTGGGGGCGAGCCTCGTCGAGGCGGGGAGGCGGGGCGCCGTAAACACGGGGCCAGGCGGCGCGGTAGAGGCACGACAAAGAGCAGCGGGCGGCCAGGTAACACCCACCCTAAAGAAACACCAGACAAAAGCATTCCTCTCAGATCTGCTACACTGTGAACGGCCTCTACCCCGGCCCCTCCCCCTCCCGCCCCGGTGATGGTCTGTAATAGACACCATCACGCCGCCAGCCACAGCCTGGTGATGGGCCAGGCGAGGCGCTACCGGGAACACAGCGGGGCGCTGGATTTAACATTCTAGGTGGAACATCACATCACTCTTCGTAATGTTCCTTCACATTTTCTCTCTCTCTCTCTCTCTCTCTCTCTCTCTCTCTCTCTCTCTCTCTCTCTCTCTCTCTCTCTCTCTCTCTCTCTCTTCCGCATTCTCTATATTTCTTCAGTGTCCACGTCCTTCCTGCTTTCAGCACCTCCTGGGCCTGACACAGCTCATCCGGGCGGGTCAACGAGGCTTTTTATGGAGACCGTGGCGCCCTCCTAATGCCGCCTTACGACGCAGGAGGTAAATGGCACACGGCTTAACGGCTTGCACAGTGGACACAATGGGTGGTAGTGAGGTCACCCAAGGAGCAGCATAAACACAGGAGGAAGGAGAGACGGGCAAGGTGCAGCTAAGAGGAGACGAACGTAAAAAGGAGACAAAATGAATGGAGACGAGTGGAAGGAAAAGTAAGGTGATGGTGTAAAGGACACACATACATACACACACAAAAAAAGAAAGAAAATGGTGAGAGGAGTAAAAGGGAATGAAAAGGGAAAAAATGAGGAAGGTGAATGGAGAATGAATGAGAAAGGAACAAAGGAAGGGGAGAGAGTAGTGCGTGTGGTATGTGGTAAGACGTAACACACTGAACACACAGACACACACACACATACACTTTCTCTCTCTCTCTCTCTCTCTCTCTCTCTCTCTCTCTCTCTCTCTCTCTCTCTCTCTACTCTCACTACTCTCTCTTTCTACTCTCTACTCTCTTCTCTCTCTACTCTCTACTCTCTTTTCTCTCTACTCTACGTAAACACGCTCCCAATTACATCAAAAAAGGAGAGCAGAGCGTCGCAGGTGAGAGGTGAGAGGTGGCGGCACAGTTGTCACACCCTCACCCACACCCTCACCCCCGCTCCGCCCCCCCACCACCCCCTGTAGTCCCGTCCTCTGCCAGCATTTCTTGTGGGTGGCTGTCTCAGGTCAGAAGACAAAGCTAAGGGCGCCTTTTAGCACTTTTCTGGTCGTCTGGTGTGTGTGTGTGTGTGTGTGTGTGTGTGTGTGACAACAAAGGCTGCCAAAATCTGCCTCTTTTTTCTACACACACACACACACACACACACACACACACACACGTTACGAGTATCACTATGAAAATAAAAACAGACAGGCCTTAACAAACAGCAAGATAAAACTAAGGGGTGCCTGGCAAAGAAAGGAGAAAGAGGAGGAGGAGGAGGAGGAGGAGGAGGAGGAGGAGGAGGAGGAGGAGGAGGAGGAGGAGGAAGAGGAAGAGGAGGAGGATAGCATGATGTTCCGGGTGGGGGTAGAGGTCGGGGGGTAGCAGGGGAAGGAAGGGGTAGGTGAAAGGGTGGGGGGGTGGGGGGGGAAGAAGCGTTGGGGAATGATATAAAGTAATTTGTAGTCATAAAGTGTGGTATGTTAACAACTCCCCTCCCTTCCTCTCCCCTGCCCCTTTACCTTGGACCTCTCACTCCACCTCTCCCTCCTCCCCTCCCTTGCTATAGTGGCCCAGGGACCCTATAAAAATAAAAACCCTGCGTGGCGCCTGGAGACTCCCCTGCCACCTTACCTACCCCTCTCCCTGCCTGCCCCTGCCCCTGCCCCTGCTTGATGTAGGTCCTCCTCTGGTTTATCTAAATACGTTTTGATTCCTCGTCCGTCCCTCGCGATAAGAAAGACGGAATGCGCACTCATGTAGATTTTTTTTCATATTTATTATCTTTGCTCTCCAAATTCAGGGTGCGTATGGTGGAGGAGGGAGGGAGGGAGGGAGGGAGGGAGGGAGGGAGGGAGGGAAGGAAGGAAGGAGGGTGAGAGGAAAAGATAAATGGATGGATGAACTAATAAAGGAAGGAAGGAAGGATGCAGGAAGGTTAGTTAAGGGTGATTCAAGTACAAGAAAACTATTGTGCGTGCGTGCGTGTGTGTGTTTGCCTCTGCGCGCGCTTTTAATGAAGGGTACAGGGCAGGTTAGCTGAAGAAGATGCAAGAGGTGGCTTAAATAAATAAAAAAGAAAACAGCAAGACAAGACAGATATACTACAGTAGTTCTTCCTTTCCGGCAGATGGATAGACAAGATGGAGAGAGAGAGAGAGAGAGGCGCGTGTGTGTATACAGGTACAGTACAGTGCAGTGCAGGCGTCCCGGGAGCAAGACAAGGAAGGCACAGGGAGGGCAAGGTACGTGTGCGGGGAGGGGGGGGAGGGGGCACTTGCCTTAACCATTAACAGAAGGAACCGCTCTCGTGTTTCAACTGACTGTGGGTATATTGTAGGTGTGGATAGGATAC
>CM035199.1:13020149-13034874 GCA_020233015.1 Callinectes sapidus | reverse complement strand
CTCTCTCTCTCTCTCTCTCTCTCTCTCTCTCTCTCTCTCTCTCTCTCTCTCTCTCTCTCTCTCTCTCTCTCTCTCTCTCTCTCTCTCTCTCTCTCTCTGGTCAAAGGTGTTACGTGTTGAGAGAGGCAAAGCAGCAGCACAGCATCACATCGTCCCTCACGTTGTGTCCTCAGGTGTGTGTTTGACCCCCAGAGTCATCCCGCACCTCACTCCTGCCCCGCGCCCTGTTCCCTGCGCCAACCAGCCGGACACTCCAGCCTCTATCACATCTCAGGCAGTACGTGGTAGTGTTGTAAAGGCGCCTCAACTCTTACTTTACGAGTTACGAGTGTGTTCAAGCGCGCCTGAGTCTTTTGTTAATATAGTCTCACGGATGTTGAGGCTTTAAATGTTTCTTTCTTTTTTTGTAGTGATAATAGCGCCATATATCACTCTGTTGTTGTTGTTATTGCTGTTGTTGTTGGTGCGATGTGACAAAACAATAAATCAAGTTCTATCTATAACTTTATGTAAAATTGTATTAAAAAAGGCAAAAGAAATATTCTTTACGAAGGCACAAACAATAGTACACATGTTTGTTTATTTTTTTCTCTCTCCCCTTTTTCGTTCTTCACTTTATCTCAACAGTTCTCTAATATCAGTGAAGTGGCGGTAAAATTTCTCCACTTATGCACCCAACAGACGTGACTTGCAATGAGTATTACTATGATGAGGCTTCACCATGCAAGTACACGAGGGTTACAAGTGCGTGTGTTTCTTTGATTTCAAGTGATTATTTAACCCTCCCCCCTCCTCCTCTCACTACCCCAACCAACTCTTTCACTCTCTCTCATAAATCCTCCCAGAGTTCCTGTAACGCTTCACAATGGCCGGACGTCTCCTATCTTATCCTTCCCCTTTCCAGCGCCGCCTCTCCCTTGCCTTCCTTAACAAGCATGGAGCAAATAGCAACCTGCAACGCACACAATGAACGCGTAAACATATTATTCCCTTAACGGAGTGAGTGTTTCTTTTTTTCTTTTTTGCATAATTCTCCTGCGCTTCTCAATCTAAAGCGAAAATAATAAACCAGAGAGAGAGAGAGAGAGAGAGAGAGAGAGAGAGAGAGAGAGAGAGAGAGAGGGGGGGGGGAGAGAGAGAGAGAGAGAGAGGTGTTTTTTTCCTCTTTTTATGTGGAACTTCTTTCGGTTCAGCATCAAAAGGGTACAAAAGCAAATATTCGCTAATGCCTCGGGTGGGGATGTTAAACGCCGTCTATCCATCATTGTCTCTTTTTGTAGCACCTCCTTATCCCATTCTTTCTTCGTCTCTGTCTCTTTCTCCGCTGTATTTTTTTCCCCCTCCCTTCTCTACTATCTTCGTATTTTGGCTCATTCTTTTTTGTGTAGGTTTGTTGTCTCTCCTCCACTGTCTTTTTTTTTTTTTTTTGTTCCTACTTTGGTCTTGTTTTGTGTCTCTCCCACTTTGTCTCTGTCTCTCTCCACTTTTTTTTCTTTCCTCCCCTAGCCACTCTCTTCGTCTTTTTTCCCTATTAATTATGTGTAAGTCTGTCTCTCCTCCACTTTTCCCTGCCCTCTCTCTCTTTCTCTCTTTCTCCCCCAACTCTTTTCCTGAACATTCTTGTCTCTTTAACCACTCTTTTTGTCTGTTTTTTTTTCTTGTCTCTTTTTGCGGCGCCTCGGGAAACAAATACCTAGTCGGGCGCACCGTTGCCTCGCCTCTGTAGTGGCTCTCGAAGTGCGTGGGGGCGGTGGGTGGGTGGAAGCTCGGGTGGAGGAGGTGGAGGCACTGGTGGTGGTGGTGGTGGTGAAGTTCGAGGCGTCTGGCTGTAAACAATTACCAATCCACTGGACGGCCCTCTCTCTCCCTCGTGCAAGGAATATTCATGAATTCCAAACGCGGGGCACGATACCACCAAGACGACGCAGCGCACGGCGAGGCGGGACACGCGAGGACATGAATGCAAACGTTTGTCGGTGGCTCTTAACACAGCAGCGAGGGGCACAGGTGGCTTATCAGCGACTCTTTCTAACGGTGATACAAGAGGGAAGCTGCGGCCACGTAGAATATTAGCCCCTTCAGTACCGGGACGCGCTTTTACCGAGTTTTGTGTGTGAGTAGATTTTATTGATGCTAGTGTATATGGAGGTTAGATTAGTGGATAGTCTTCACTATTTCAACTCCCCTCATTAGTATCTGAAGCTGTATAAAATAATAAGGAGAAGAGGTAAATAGAATCGCGTACTGGAGAGGTTAAAGGAAGGTATCAGTGGTTGGGTCTTAAAACAGTGGCGAGGGGCAGAGATGATGCGCTGTGTGTCGCTGCCTTTCTAACGGTGACGCAGGGCAGAAGTGGAATGTCTTGTCGTATTACTAGAAAGTATCGCTCGCCGCGTGTCAAAACAGTGAAACAATGAGGTGCAAGTACACGAGAAAATAATGAAAATGTCTGAATCTCTTACCGGAGTGACGCGTTGGTGTGGGGGGAAAGGGAGAAGTGAAAATAAAACTCAAACACCGGTCGGGCATTCTGAAAACAATGACGAGTGGAAGCAAAGAAAAGAGGAAGAAAAACGGAATGCAGGAGAAAATAATGCAAACAGCAGTCCCTCTTAAAACAATGACGAGGGTGCGAGAATTCCCCGGCGGAGGCGCAGGTGGGGAGACAGGGGAGGGAACAGGCAGATGGGCAGGAGGGGACTTGGCAGGGGAGGAGGCGCAGGGTGGCTTTGTAGGGTGAAGAAGCCAAGTTTGCAGGATGGAGGATGTGGAGGATGGTGCAGAACAGAATAGAGGGTGGGTGGAGGAGGGAAGATTTAAAGGATATATAAGAAGGATTTTAAAGGATTTTGGAGTGGCTTTGCATGATGTGGGGGGATGCTGGTCCAAGAGTGTGAGTTTAGAGAGAGAGTATGGCACACCTCCCCGCCCCGCCCCGCCGTGTGAGGAGCGTCCCTCGGCCACCGCCATTACACTGACTGATTGTGAGTTTTAGCGAGACACGCGGCGGGTGGTGTGAAGGAGTCATCTGCTCTTACTCACGTTCTTTACACCAAGGTCATTCGCTTTATATCCTATGCTCCGCCTCGCCTAGCCACGTCCCGCCCCGCCCCGTCCCGCCCCGCCCTACCCTGCCCTGCCCTGCCACAGTAAGGCACGCCACAACAAATCCATATTCAGAAACACTTCACCGTTGCAGCACCTCCACTATTTCAAAAAGGCTCCTGTTAAAATGACACAAGTTTTTAAGGGTGTTCTTTTTATGGTTCTAATGACAAATGAACAAGGTTACTATATAAATGATAAGAAGAAACACTCTCAGAAACTCGTCTTGTACTCACTGTGGCCTTTCAAAATAGTAGTGGTAAGAGAGTGGAGCGTTTCTGAATACGAATACGAAGTCATGTCAGTGTTCCGTCACGCACGTTAAGCCACACAAGGTCCATCATGTCAATCGCCTATACATGTCACACAGTCCCAGCACACACCACCACCAGTACCGCTTTCACCACCGCCGCCCCTTCGCATCACCAAGCAGGAGAAGCAGAAGGCGCCGCAGGGATGTTGGACCGATAATAACCAGCATGTTAGGTCATTAAGTCGTCTCCTGCCTGGCCTGGTCGCTGCCCGTGCCGTCCTGCCCCCATTACGTATTCATGGGGCGCTGCGGCGTAATGGTGCACCGCCCGGACACGATAGGCCGCAACCTGCCCCGCACAGCCCCCCCCCCCCTGCCTGCCCTACACCATCTTGCCCTCCATACCTACAACTTCACCAACCAATAACCCAGCTCCACCACACCCAGGCCCGCTACGATCCACCATACCTCTCTCTAACTCAAGCCAATGCACCTCCCGTCCCCTCCCACCCCGCGCCGCCCTGCCCCATCAACAGGCAAGCCCCTCCATGCACAGCAACCCCCTCCATCACTCCCCGAGTCAACTCCGTCTCCAGCCGTGTTTACTCCTGCAAACTATTCACCGTTCTGAGGTGTTGCCAGTCTTTAGAATAACGCTACAGATCAGAGATGGAGTCGCTGGAGCCGAGAGCAGGGAGAATGAAGTGGAGGAGGAGGAGGAGGAGGAAGAGGAGAAGGAGGAGGAGGAAGGGTGGAGCAACAGCGAGCTTGTTTACTCACGCCAAAGTTTAGCAACTCCCTTTGAGAGCAAGTTAGGGGCGTGAGCTGTGAGGCGTGGAAGGCGGCGGCCGACCAGACGAAGGGGTTAAACCAGTGCAAGAGGAAACTCAGCGAGGGAGGAACAGAAACTCCGGAAGGCGAGTTAGTGCCGAGGGAGACAGGTAGTGTGTGTGTGTGTGTGTGTGTGTGTGTGTGTGTGTGTGTGTGTGTGTGTGTGTGTGTGTGTGTGTGTGTGTGTGTGTGTGTGTGTGTGTTCTGGAAATGTCTGAGAGGTGATATTCACAGTTTTCATTCTTTCAATCTGTTAGAAATGCATGTACAGGAAAAAAATGATTAGACATAATAATGAATAAAAAGATGGATTTTTTTTTTTTTGGTTGAGTTCTGTAAGGCACGCAAGGTGACAGTTATTTGCTGATGAGAGTCTCTGCCTGTTGACTTCCAGGTATTCATGGTAGCCACCAGCAGGAAGCAACACCAACAGACCAAACAAACTGAAACAGTCTCTTCGCGGAGCAGAAGTTGAAAAATACCATGTTTTTATCATCGAGTCCTTGGTGTCCCATGTCGCTGCGTTGCGCACACCGCTACCAGAGTTTCAGTTGTGTTTGTGTTTCGTGAGTTACGTAATTCGGTGAGGCTCGCTAACGTCCGGGAGCCTCAGGAACACTTCCCAAGGAACGTTCTCGAGAAGCTCTGTTCTCACGGGAACACAACTTGGCCTTACCCAGTCCTCTTGTCCCTCTGGCCCCCTCCCCCCTCCTGCCCCCCTCTCGTCCGGCCCGGCAAACACTGGTGCCGTGTTGGCAGTGTTTATTAGTGTGTACACGTCCCGGCCCGCCTGAGTCCCGCGCCGCTGCGAGGACCCTTCAAAGATAAATGTTTGCTGAGAGATAATAAATACGAGACGAAGACTTCCACCCGCCACTTCCTGCACGTTCTGCCTTGACCTTGGTGCGAGCTGACCAGGCTGCTCTGCTCCACGCCACTGCCTCACTACTCACTTGGTTATTAAATTCCCCGCCGCAACTCACCACGCCCGCCCCTCACACCTGTGACGTGCAGCGTGACGAGCCGCAGGGTGAAAAGTGGGGGAAGCGGGAAATACAATTTATGACTGTTAAAAACTTTACCGGTCAAATTGAATAGGAATTGTAAAAAAGTTATGATACAACGTCTCGGGGCGGCAACTGTGTGGTGACGCGGTGAGGGAGGGAGGGAGGGAGGGAGGGAGGCTGACAGGTAAGGCGTGCACACCTGTGTCTGGGCGGCTGGGCTGGGCGGAGCGGAGCGGATCGACGGTGCATAATGACGGGGCGGACTAGGACAGACCAGCTGGCCGCCCCCGCCCACGGGTCGGGACCCATGCACGCTCATCAGGCAGGCCATGCCACGCACGCACCCCGTCGAGGGATGCGGCGCGCCTGTCGTACATTACCCTGCCGGGAGTCCTCTTTACTGGCCATCGAGACGTTCACCTCCACTACATACTGACCTGACGCTCCAAGTACTGACTTTAGGACCGTAATTACCGCCACCATGGCCGCGCCTCGGGCCAGGAGCGGGCTGGGGTCCATGGTTTGCTGGCCGCCCACCTCCAGGGTTCGTCAGATTGATTCCCTCGCCTCGCCTCCATACTGCCGCCATAACTCATTCTTTAATTCACTTCAGCACCCATGATATCTACCTGCCGTGTCTGTCACTCCCTCCCGCTCCGATCCAGGGAGTCTTGCCTCTCCCTCTGAGACGTAAATCTGATGACCTTGAGAACAGGACGCTGCCTCACAATGGCCGGCGATACAGACAGTCGTAGGTGCCGCGGGGAGCGAGACTCCACGAGGCGGACGAAAGTGTGAGTGATGGAGACACTTGCCTGCAGCCTTGGTCTTCCTTTCAGGTGCAGGAACAGTTTTTATTCTTTTGCGTTGCTCCTCTTATTTTACTCTCTTGTTTTACATAAGAGCGTTTTTATTTATCTTATACAAGTTTAGACACAAGTCATCACAGCACTTCATTTCTCCGGGCCACACTTGCAGGCCTATTAATTAAGCACGTGATCCGCAGGTCTGAGTGGTGAGCAGGGCGGGCATGCGCTACAGAGACGCACCACAAGCACTGCTGCCGTGGACGAGGTATGGACAGATTACGGAAACACGCCTCAGACAAGGAGCTTATTCCTGATGCGCGAGAATCCTTTGAGGGAGTCAGGGAGCGTTCCAAGAGGCGTCAGGAATAAGCTGCTTCCCGCCCCGCTTCTTGCTGCAAGTCAGGCGAGGATTTACGTGCGTGGCGGCGTGACGCGTGTTGAGGTAATCCTAATTCCTCCCTTTGAGAAGTGTGGCGTCTGTCCTCGTATCTCCTCCCGCCGAGTAAGGTTCAGGCAGGTGAGGGCGTTGCTTCCACACAGTCAAGTACGCACAGGTGGAAGGCACTTCATACATATGCAACAAATCGATTATTGGCTCCAGTTCCCATCATAAACTACAAGTGGAGTTGGTCTGGCCCGGAGGCTGCCACTCAGGATGGCTCAAATGATTATACTCGATTCACCTGAACCTTCCTCCCTCGCGCCGCGGCTGAAGGGCGTGTAGGTGCACCGCCTCACGCTGGGGCAGAGGCGCGGGGCAAGCCGGTGAGGTGGTGAGGTCAACACGGCCACTCTTCCTTCCGCACCTTGCAACAATCGCCGCGGAAAAAGCGCTCCGGGTAGAAACATCGACGGCATCTTTACTGCCCTATGGAAAGTTAAGATGAAAGTTGGCAAAGTTAAGATGAAGGTTGGCAAAGCGGTAGTGTTATGAAGTACTCCTTTGAATTTCACTGAGGTTGAAAGGAAAAAGAGAAAATACAGACGAATGCCACCACTATTTTCTCGACGTTTGCGTTTCCATGTTTCCGAGTCCACGGCCGCGTGTGTGCTGTTCGTGCTCGTTGGCAGCATTCACTGACGCGCCTCGACGTTTAGTCTTCATAATTATACAGCGGTGTTTCTTTGTCTGACGTGACGCGCCGCTGCTCGCTATTCTGAAGGTATTAACAGAGGTGTGTGTGTGTGTGTGTGTGTGTGTGTGTGTGTGTGTGTGTGTGTGTGTGTGTGTGTGTGTGTGTGTGTGTGTGTGATAGGGCAGCGCGGTCAGCAGTTGGGGGTGTGAGCAGTGAGGTGTGAGGGGAAGGCGCGTGACGGGGGCCAGTCTTGGGCAAGGTTGAGTCACGGTTCTGGCATCACTGCGCGCCGCTACCTTGAGAAACAATCTACATGCCACGGAGCTGTGTTTGTCTAGGCGGCGGTGGCGTCTTTGGTGAAACACGAAATTTCAAGACATTGCCGGCTGAAGTCACGACGTCAGGAAGGGAAACGCGGTACAAAATTATCGCTTATTGTGTCTCTAAACGCCCTAACCTAACGAGATGTAAGAGTGGTGATAATTGTCATAATTCATCACGTTAATAGATTAAGGTATACAGCGTTGTACAAAAAAGAGAGTAAATAACGCCACTATATGGTATGCAATGTATATAAAAAGACTAGAGTCAGTGGAAAAATTAGTCCAGACAGCAGCACGCAAGGGAGTTGTTTCAGTGTCCGGACAAGTGCATGTGGAGGGAGGACAGGAAGATACATGACGGAGGATGAACGAGCGAATATAAAAGATTAATTCTAGGGAAGGCATGATGACGGTGATAATACATGTGTGTGTGTGTGTGTGTGTGTGTGTGTGTGTGTGTGTGTGTGTGTGTGTGTGTGTGCGTGTGTGTCTGGGTACGTCTGTATAGGTGTGAGCGCCCTACCTGACGTGGGTGTGTCCGTCAAGTGAGGTGAAAGACGCAGCGACGAAGCGTGAAATTTTACTGCCTTACACAACACTTAACGCCAACACTTTCCCTCCCTCCACTACACGCTAACCCAGTCCAGGCGAGACGACCAAGACTACACGCAGAAACCTGAGTGAAAACTACAGTGAAGTGTGACCTCAGAGTGTTCCCGGAAGGAGGAGGACGAGGAGAAAGAGGAAGAAGAACTCTTAGGGTTGATAGTGTCAGATTTCAAAACGCTTTCCGGAGTCGAGACCACCATACTCGCCCGTTCCTCACTCACTCCTTTGGTTCTTTCTCTATCCCCACGAACAAATGAAGGCAAGTCCTCCACCCTTTGCCCGGCCGCCTCTCCCTAACCTTTCACCTCACTACCTGCCCGCCTCTCCCCAGCACGTCATCTTTTCATAATTACACCAACACGAGAAGGCACTGCATATCCCAAACCTGGCGGCGCCCACACCACGCACGAGCACACGCCCATATCACCTCCTCTCCCTCTCACCACACATATTAATTTCCCCAAACTAGCCTCGCAATGAAGTAATAATGAAAATTATGTTCCTATAAACACTAATAGCCGGGAGGGAGAGGAGGGGAGGGAGGGAGAGGTGTTGTTCTTATCATGACGGACATCTGGCAGCGGCACCCAAGCCTTCCTGCCGCCCTCGCCCAGCACAGGATACGCCCTGCCTCCCACGCCCTGCTGCCCTGTGCCCTGCCGCCCTTGTGCGCCCAGGGAGAAGAAGAGACTTACGGACTCAGCCTGCCTTCTGCCACACACTGCAGCTGAGGCCAAAACAAGACAAGTGTGTCTATACACCGCCAGGGGGAATAAAGTACACATGAGTACACCAGACTGTCATTCCTTTAGCAGCACGCGGCGGGCGGGACGACAGGTCGAGGGCCGCGCCGACACGGCACGCCCGAGGACGACCACAACAAAACGGTGCTCTTTACGACCTGCTTTCTCTTTATACAGCGAAACAGACTTATCAAGGCAGAGGCTCTTCCCTCCAGCAATAAAGACTCGGAGGTGCACCGGAGTCATAAATTCTGGGCAGATCGCTAGGTGAACGTTATCGCCCGGACGGACCCCGCGCCCGACCCGCCGCCGCTCCTGACGACCAGCCTTTGTCTCTCCAACAACACCGACGGTAATTATGCAAATTTCCGATAAGACGCTGATAAGAATGCAAATCGCGGACCCCAATTCCACACACACACACACACACACACACACACACACACACACACACACACACACACAAGAAGAAATCAAGATAAAAGACGGAGAAACATGGATGAAAGCAGCAGTATGAGGTAGTGGCTGCCTTCCGCCCCTCCGCTGCGTGGTCCCCACCTTCCGAATGTAGTCACCAGTTCTTCCTCACCCTTCCACGTGGCCAATGGAACACTAAGAGAATTCATAACTCCACACCTTCCCCTTGACAACCACCGTGATGGACACAGAAACCCAAGGCAAAGAAAACAGAAAACTAGGCTGGAAAAAAATGCTGTGCGGGAGGTGGAGGGATGAGGGTGAGTGACGTGCAGGGCGGCAGAGGGGAGGGATGGGAGGGCGAGGGGGGCTGAGGGGAGAAGCTGCCTCACTACACTCTATACATTACGCCGCACCTCCCCCTCTCATTCCGCAAAGACCATGCATCGTAAACTAACCTTAACCACTGCAATTCGTAGCAAATGCTGAGCGAAGCCTGATAGAGCAATCCCATTCAGAGAGAGAGAGAGAGAGAGAGAGAGAGAGAGAGAGAGAGAGAGAGAGAGAGAGAGAGAGAGAGAGAGAGAGAGAGAGAGAGAGAGAGATTTCCTTTAATTGGAATACTCAACACATTATACCTTATACAAACAGTCATTAGTCGTCATAACCTTCTGCGATCAAGACAGTACTTACTCGAGTCTAGTTTTTCCCTCGCCATCTCGCAGGTTGTTGTTCCCATGTAGATGTAAATACCGGGAAGCAGAACCCTCCAAAAATATACTGTGATAAGTTTAGAGGAAGCAGTGTAACACGAGTAAGGGCAGATGTTGCTTCCAGACTTGTTTGACGGCACTGTTAGCAACCAGTGGTGAGGCGAGACTACCTTAAAAACGCCCGTAACCTGTTTAGACGATTACATCAAATCCACGAGTGTGCCTTAACTCTTGCTTGATCTCCCCCCCCCCCCCTCTCTCTCTCTGATCTCACGTCGCTGTAACTATTATCACAATTATTTATTTTGGCACAAGGGACACGGGAAGCTGCCGCAACGCACATGTGGTACTAAGCATTACATTGAATCCAAAGTACAAAGCGCAGTACATATTTGCGAGTGGTAATGATCGCTATACGCACATTCCCCTGGCCAGTGGGTGTGGAGAACGTATGCGAATATGTACAGATTGTTGCCGTCCTTCCTCGCTCCTCAGCAACGTGTACGCTCTACATAATCCAATAAGAGACGCATCCCGGCCCCTTTCCTGCCTCCCAGCTCTGGTAACCATTGCAATCCCCGCAAAACATAATCTCCGTGACAAATTCGCCGCGTAATTACAGAGGAAGGAGTGTATCAGCCACATCACTTTATGGGCGACGATTAAATTACACGCCGCGCGATATCAGTGAGGTTTGTAAATCAATGAAGCAGCGTCCTCAAGACAGCCAATTATACCAGGAGGGTTCAATTAGCGAATCTCAGGCCGGTGTGTAAGGCCCCGTGCAGGTGTGCTTCAATTTGGGGCGCGCACACACACACACACACACACACACACACACACATGCTACCTCAAGCCTGCAGCACCACTCCTGAAGCAGCGGCAGGAGGCAAACAGCAAGCAAGGGACCACTGAGGTACAATCACAATTTCTTTCTTACGTTAATTTTCATGCGTCTGTGTTCCGCCTTCAGAGTGGGAGCTGCGGTGGTCTGCCTCATCCACTCCTATGCAAATTCCACCCACGTAGGATCGTCCGTGGAAATCTCACTCAAATTACCCTCCCCATGATAAAGTCCACCGACCTAACTTTAGATTGCCTCGCTTAGTTTATCATGGGGGGGAATTATTTTGGGAGACATCTTGTGGGTGTAGTGTTTAGGGGCGGGGATTAACAGGGAAAGAACTTAACACCCGTATTCAGAAACGCCTTCCTCTCTCACTACGATAATTTTACAAGCCCACAGAGACAAATAGCACAGTTTTTAAGACAGTTTTTCTTTTTAATAAATTAGAAATATTGCTAAACCATCATTAGCTCCAAAAAATAATCCTAAAAAACATGAGTGTCTTTAACTCGAGCCTTTGGAAAGAAGTGTTGGTGAGAGAGCAAAGCGTTTCATCACACGAGCGTTACTGCACTGCCTCATCCTGTATTGACAAGAATAGACACTTACAAAGCCTCCTAAATCCCTGCGCCACTTCACGCTTCACTTCACTCCACCAGCAAACAAAGCGTATCTGCAGAGCGTAAGGGTGAAGCGCACATAACAAACAACAGATTTCTTAACCACTGCAACAACAACAACAATTACATCCTTCATCTGGTGGCTCTATCAATTTACATGGACTCAAAGTGGTATTAGTAAAGATAGAGAGGCTGGTCTGCGCCACACACCAGGCCGCTGCAAGTCGTTAACTGAGCGTAACAAGGACAAGCACCAGCAGTTCAAGCCACGCAGGACTGACGGGGGTAAACATTGCAGGCACGGTGAGGAGGAGGAGGAGGAGGAGGAGGAGGAGGAGGAGGAGGGTGGGATCTCTCTCTCTCTCTCTCTCTCTCTCTCTCTCTCTCTCTGTTCTTGTTGTTCGTATTAGACTTCTTTTTGCATGTTTTTTTTTCTTTCTTTTTCTACCTCTGGCAAGTGTGTGTGTGTGTGTGTGTGTGTGTGTGTGTGTGTGTGTGTGTGTGTGTGTGTGTGTGTGTGTGTGTGTGTGTGTGTGTGTGTGTGTGTATGTGTGCATCACGTTAAAGGCACACAAGCAAGCGGCACCAGTAAGCTGTGCAAGTAAGTGCCGTGTGTTCTGTGGGTGGATCTCCGGCCTCACCCTGACGCGCCGCTTAGCCTTCGCTGTCGTCACTGTGGCGCTGAGTGGTCGTGTTATGATTCCCTGGAGCAGAAGGGATCGGATTTTCGACGCGTGTAATCCGGGATAGGTAAGTGGCGCGCGTGTAGCCTGAAGGTGTATATAGTGACTGATGATTCCATGAAGTCGCAATAGGGTACACATTTATATTGATTCTGCGTTTCATGGTTTCTATTTTCTATTATTGTAACTCTCTTATTTTTTTTTCTATTGCTGTTTCTCCTCTGTCGACTTCAAATAAATTGCATGAAGTATGTATATCATGTGTTGGCAACAGTGTCCTCTCATGTTGCAGCTGAGCGCGTCTCTTCTTTGATGGTGTTTGCTCTCCTGCCACCCCAACAAACACGCTGAGAAGCTGAAGATAACAGAAAATAACGTACATTAATCCAGGTCATCATTTAATATCCACGTCGATACACGTTTGGTGAGGCCACAGGACATTCACAGCCGAGGGTCAGGTGCGTCCTCAGTGGCGGGAGGTGCGTCCAGTGTGTGGCGCCCCTTAATGGTGCAGATTGTCCTTGCTACCGACGAGGGAGTCAATAGGCCACTTTTTGGTGGAGGAAGGGCGCCTCTGGGTACGTCATATCTATTACTGTTTCATATTCCTCTCACTTTCAGTACTTCCATTGACTAAGACGTAGCCACGGTACGCTGGCGCTTCAAAGTTATAATTACATCTATTCTGCTTAATCATAGCTTCCCTTCTGCCGTCACCGGAATGATAAGCTCGTCCATTTACTAAGAACTGAGGTTTCTATGTCGGTTTTGATCTTGCCGTATAACATGAAAAATATTTTGGGAATTAACTCATCAAAATTTCATTTTACAAAATTATATATAAGAATAAATCGGACAACAAGGAAGAAGTGTGTTAGTGAATGAGGTACACTAACACCTCCGCTGACAGCCGGCCTCGCTAAGCACAGGTAATGGAAAAGTTATGGAGGAGAGGAGGCGAGGCGGCGGCAGGCTCTCTCTCAGCGGCCATCAGAATTCTCCTTCGCTCCTGCAATTACAACTTCTCTGCTCTTCGGGCAATTCAATGGATTCGCTTCAGTGGCGCTGGAGCATTTCCTCGGAGCAGCGTCCCTCGGCCTCCACTGGTGCCAGTCTGACCGGACCACCAGCCACTGGGATCGACAAAAAATGAGGCGCGTGACCTTGCCTTGAGGAGCCATTTTGGAGGGAAAGTGGTTTCTATGAAGCTTTCAATGAAAGCAACGAAAGCAAGGACGACCAAGATGCCTCTGCCGCCCTGCCCAGGCCAGGGCGAACTGAGATGCGGCGCGTCTCAGGGTAAGGCGTGGTGCTTTATTCCGGCTGGGAGAGTGAAGTGGCTCGCTGTGAGGGTGAGGGACGGTGGTGACATGTCCCAGGACAGGACAAGGTAATGGCTGTGATTGAAACATGTCAGCTTTGTGAAGCGCCCTTCTCACCGTCCGCCCTCCAGCAAGCTGAGCGCCCCACGCTAACGCTGCCATTCACAGCAGACAATTAGACTCCAGCGATGGCTCGCACGCTGCCCCTCGCCGGTACTTGGCATGCACCTCCCGCGCGCTTTCCGCTGTAGCACAGCAGTAGTCCTGATTGCTGCATTGTGCGGCCTGCTTGGTGTTGCTCCTCTCAGCTTCCGCTTCCTCCCGGGAATACTGATGGCTGCGCTGGGCACCGCCACGCCCCTCGCGGCAAGGCACTCCCCAGACAGCTTTATATAGACGCAATATTTTGAAGGCTTTATTGGGCAGGTGTCATGTTCCTGCCTCCGGGCCCAGGGGGGCATGCTGCGCTGACTGACATGCTCCCTGATCCCATCAAGCGCCACCCCCAGCGGCGCTTCCCTTCCATGGGAGGCGCCGCTGGTGCTGGGAGAGACCAGTGCGCCCCACCCCCAGGCGGCCACCGCTCACCCCGCACTAGGCTAGTGGCCATGTACTGTTGTACCACCGACACACCAGGACATGGTGACGGGTACAGGTGAGTATGAGGGATGGCTCCTTAACAATACTAATGGGTGTGTCGTGAATAAGCAACAATGAGTGTCACTCACGCTGGAAGGAATCTTCATCACAATAGCTCAGGCCGCTTCACAACCTAAGAAGATCCTTCCTGTGTCTCACTCCTTGAGCAGGCCCCTTCCATGCAGGATCTACCTCACACCCCCACCATAAACTGGTCATGACAAGCGTCCGCCCAAGCAGGGTCTGTTTGGTGAGTGGTGCAGGGAGCCTTTCATCCTTCCCTTGCTGGACGCCCCTTCCTTCTCACAGGCATGTCACACAATCGCGCGTAGTTACCTGCCTTCCGCCGCACTGCAGGGTCTGGTGCTGCGTCACTCTTCACCCTGGAACGCTGCCGCAGGGCTCCGGAATGCTCAACACGGTGATGGTGAAATGTAGAAACAATTCCCACTTCGGTGAACCCCGAGGCTTATCACGTCAATTAATGTTGAAGAATTGGCTAGGGAAGACCTGCCATCAATCAGCATTATCAGGCTGACCTTGGCGCGCGGCGAGGAGACCCGCTGAGGAGGAGCCGTGCAGGGGATACTGCGGTGCGTGACTGTCACTCCCACTGTGAAGGAGTGTTGGTAATACCTGTCCCTGCAACGCATCATACAAGGTAAACTCTCTCTCTCTCTCTCTCTCTCTCTCTCTCTCTCTCTCTCTCTCTCTCTCTCTCTCTCATT
>CM035199.1:12790042-12800598 GCA_020233015.1 Callinectes sapidus | reverse complement strand
CACTCAAGCGCAAAATTGGCACTCTGTTAACCATTGCATCTTGTCTGCCTGCCTAACCTAACCTGCTTGCCTACCTCCTCCCTCCCTCCCTCCCTCCCTGCCTGCCTCCCTGCCTCCCTGCCTCAGTCGCTCACTCCACACGCTACAACCTTCACTTCTTGTCCCTGTTTATGCCTCCTCATACCCTGCCAAGCTGAGATCTGCCTTCGTATATGCTTTCTACTCTCTCGCGGTATATATAAGACAACTCCGGTGGTATTTTTACATGTATGAGAACAGAGTATTGTTGTATTCTTCCTTACTCGTTTTTTTCTGCTCTTGATATGTTGGAGTGGTGATTGATTGAAAGTTTTTGTGTTGGTTTAGGCGAACGGAAAACAGAAGGGTGGGAATTGTGTCTTCGGGGAGGAAAGGAAATGTTTAAGGGGGAGAATAAGTGGAGGAATTATTTGGTTGGATTTGTCAGTGTCTTTTTGTGGATATTGCTTGAATACCTCCGATCTAGAAAAAAATAAATAATAATAATTACATCCAGCGCATTAAAACAAGAAGGAAATTTACACACGAATCAGTTAGTGGCGAAGAATGTTGGGTTACCACACTTTATTTCGCTGTGTGTGTGTGTGTGTGTGTGTGTGTGTGTGTGTGTGTGTAATGCCTAAGTAACTGTGATCGTAGTATTTATAACAAAAGTGTGAAGAAAAACCAGGCATTACACGACGCTTACCTCCACCTAATGACTCACTTCTTTATGAACACGACCAAGAAAATTACTGGGCACCGCTGACGGGACTGGCAAAGCTTACTTATTACGAGAACAGCCAGGAAAACGTTACTCAAGTTTAGGGAGTCAGACCGCCGCCTGCTTCTTAGACTTAACCCTGTAAACGCCGCGGGAAATTGCTACATGCGACGCTCAAAAGCAACAAACACGACGCATGAGTATCACAAACAGAAGGAGGAAAATGTTACAACGCACCGCCAGTGTATCCGCGCTAGAGACTTCCCCGCGACACCTGCGCCTACACTGAAACACACTACAGAGGCAAGCGGAATTAGAGAACTCGCCACTAAAGCATCAGTTAAATGGCCGAGAATATTTTGTTAGCTGGGGCAACGTGTAATATGTGAAGGGGAAAAAAATGGCTGACATTACACTAACATGACATTACGAACGAAAGACAAGTATAATGGAAGAGAGAAAAAATGATGAGATGAAGGATATTTTGTTAACTGTGAAAACGAGACTTGTACAAAAATAAGACAAGAATAATAATAAGAGAGAGAGAGAGAGAGAGAGAGAGAGAGAGAGAGAGAGAGAGAGAGAGAGAGAGAGAGAGAGAGAGAGAGAGAGAGAGAGAGAGACCATAACAGTAAAGGAACAGCAAAAGTGATGGAGAATATTTTTGTTTAACAGTGGCAAGAGAAAAAACTTTCCTGACAGCTTTACATCATCGAGAAAATGTACCGATGACTTTTCCTTTACTAACGAAACATAAAGAAGGAAACGAAATTTTAAAAAAGCGATAATAGAGAAAATAAAAGTTAAAATAATAGAGGAAAATACAAACAATAAAGATTAAAAAAAAAACTACTGAGAACTTAAGCTTCACTGACGCAACATTACAAAAGAAAAGTGAGTCAAAGGAGAGAACACAGTGATACAATAAGACACAACTCTCACTGAACACAGAAGGAGCCCATTTATAAAGAAAAGTTACCGACAGTTTAAATGCACGAGGAAAACTTACCAACAATTTACACTAACGAACATTGAAAAAGACAGGGAAATTCAAAGAAAGTAATGGTAAAAAGAAGAGTAAAATATTGGAGAAAATTTTTGTGAGCAGCAGCGACGTATTGATACAGAAAACCTGGCAGGAAGTTAAAAAAGAAAAGAAAGACAGGAAAATGAATACACTGCACTGATAAAACAAAACACAGAAAACGTAGCGAGGAGTTGACAAAGAAAGGAAAGACTGGAGAATGAAGATACTGCACTAATGAAATACAGAAAACCTGGAGGGAAGTTAAAAAAAAGAAAGGAAAGACAGACGAATGAAGACAATTCACTAATAAAACAAAGCACAGAAAACTTAGCGAAGAGTTAACAAAGAATGGAAAGAGAGGAGAAGGAAGACTTAATTAATGAAACAAAATGCAAAAAAAAATAAAACTTAGCGGGAAATTAACACAGCATTACACAGCAAAGACAGACGAATGAAGACAATTCACTAATACAACAAAGCACAGTAAGCTAAGGGGAAAATATCCAAGCAGCGCCTGTGAGCCCATGTAGACAAGTTACTAACAGCTTAGACGACATTACCTGTGCATTTGAAAAGAAAGGTAAGCAAATTAGGAGACACACACCGATAAAACAAAGCACCGCTAAGTAGCCAGGTGAACATTGCCGGCCAGAAACACGAAGGTGAGGAACATGTTGGGCAAGACTTATCACCGCGCAACTCGTCTCTGCCTTACTAATTAGCGACAAGACGGAGGAAAAACGTTATGAGCGGCTTCCAAGTGTAGGCTAAGAAGCTGCACTTAAAGCTATTTCTTACAACTTATAGATGAGGAAAATGTTAAATACACCTGGAGTGCCTCTGAGTCTACTGATTACACTGAGCTGGGAGGAAAAACGAGCGAGCGCCTGCCTCATCTGTTCAACCCGCCGCCAGGACCCGCCCGCAGCCTCCCCGCCGCGCCAGGGCAGATCACCGCAGCGGGAGGACTCGGGTATCAGGACAGGTGCATGTTTGCCTCTCACCTCACCCTGCTAACCTACAGGATTCCAAGTCGATTTCCATTGCAGAAGAAAATTGAAAGAAAAGGAGATCACCCAGCGCAACGATACTCAAGTTAGGTCAGGCTTGGCGAGGTTAGGTTAGGTTGCGTTAGGTTACAGTGTTCAGGTGACCTAACTTGACTCTGACCTGACCCACACCATGTGTTGCTGTTCTGGCTAAACCCTCGTGATGCGGCCAGACGCGGGGAAGGGGGGGAGGGAAAGTTAAAAGTGAAGGAGTGTAAATGATACAGAATTTCATCGTGTTTTGCGTTGTGTTTTGTCCATTTCACATGTGGTTTGCTTGATTACAGATGTCACCCATCACTGGCCCCCACGCTCAGCCACACCTTCAGCAGCACCTCCCGTGGCCGCGACAGGATATATTCATCTCATTACTCCCAGGACACCCAGACCGGCGCGGGTCACCAACCTCCCCTCAGCCAATGGCCTGCTGGGTTGGTCACTGGCTTCCGCTCCCTGCACCAATGGCCTGCCCCGTGTGACGCTCGCCCCGCCCTCCTCGTAATTAGCTCCCGCCCACCATCACCACCACCACCACCACCACCACTGACAACCCCCATTCACACCTCACGCCACCGCCGCCGCCTCTCCGCCAACCACCCCTCCCCCCCGTGAGTGGTGCCTCCGTCGCCACCGTCCCGCCGAAAATAAAAACCCTTCAATCACCAAACCAATAACATGAACACTTTTCTGACCGTATAATGGGGAAAGATTAAAATGTTGACAGTAGTGTGGCGGAGAGATGGGAAGTGACGGGGATACTGTTACCGTGACCCAGAGCAGCGACAGACCCACAGACTGACTGACGTGCGGCACACAGGGCAGGGCACGGGTGTCAGACAGGCCTTACATGAACAGTTCCTCCTCCACAGCCTGCCTTTGGAGCGAGAATCAATAGCAGTCCTTGAGGTGAGGGGCACGCGGCGCGTCATTCATTCCCACTAATGGCCAACCGGAAACCTGTCAGGAGAGGCCGCGTGACTGGCCGCGACGTGTTGTGAGCGCCCCACCGCAGGAACGGACTCGAGGCAGCAGACACTTGACGTGACTCACGTGAGGGAAAATGAGGAGGAGAAATCATTGCACCACAAGACCACAAGAGCCAAGCCGGGTTGAGTATCTATATGCTGATGACTCTTCAACAATAGCACATACACACACACACACACACACACACACACACACACACACACACACACACACACACACGAAACCGCTTATTCATACATTCAGCGTTGGCCAAGGTCGCCCGTGATCCTGGTGAGCCCCTCGGTCCCCGCTGCCCCTCCAGTCACTCAGCCGGACAGCTTACAGAACGTGAAGCGCAAGACACAGAAGTACAACACCACATGCCATACTACACATTTATTGCGGCTGCAGTGATGGCCAAGAGAGCGAGGCAGCACGGCGTGGCGGGAAGTGGAAAGAGAGGAGGCGGAGGCGGAGGCGGCGGAGGCGGAGGCAGCATGTGAGTCAGTCGCGGCAGTGTCGCAAGCTGCTCATGAATGAAACTTAAAACACCTCCCCGGCCCCCACTCCCGCCGCCCGCTCTCCCCGCCTCCTTGCTGCGTTTGTTTGCTTGTCGGCTCCCGTGCTGAAGGATATTTTATCGCTGCAATAAGCGGGGTGTCGGTAACCTCACACCTCGCACAACAAAAGGAATAAGACGCTCGAGCAACCAGAAGGCCGAGCAGCCTCCCGCCTCGCCTCGCACCACGCACTGCCTGCCATGCTTTACACAGAGGAGAGCAGCAGCAGACCGGCTCGCGGCGGAGCCTCACAGCCTCACACACACACTTACCTACGCACTCGTTGGCCTCTCGGGATGTAGCGCGGCCCCAAGGTCGGTCAAAGTGGAAGCGCCTGCACTTTTCACACTCGCGTCCTGCGGTGTTGTGGGCACAGTCACACACCAGCTCCTTGGTCGTCTTGTCGGTGATGCAGCGGGAGGCGTGACCGTTGCATTTGCAGCGTCCACCGACAGCCAGGTCAGCGACAGCATACGTGAAACTTTCCTGAGCCACACTCTCGTTATCGGCCGTGGATTCGTCCAGTTCCGGGTGCAGACGGTCCAGGACCACCATGATGTCGGTGGCAGTTACCCAGTCCTGCAGCACCGGCGAGGAGTCAAAGTCGCCAGCAGAGGGGCGACCCTCCAGGGTGCTGAAGGCGATCCTCGGAGAGCCAGGGATGGTGACGGGGTCGTTGAGGCTGAGGTGGGCGTCAGTGCACAGAGCTTCTTGCTCATTGGCCTTGCCGATCACCATGCGGCTCCTTCGGCGGTACACCTTGCGGCACTGGGAGGAGAAGAACTGGAAGGGGATCCAGGAATGGCCATAGTCCATAGACTTGTAGATGGCGAGGGAGTCTGGCTTCTGGCCGCAGAATTGGAGGCTGACGTACGTGAGTTCGTACTTCTTGCCCAGAGAGAGCGTGAGAGTCACGTTGTTGGGGTTGAGAGGGTCGATGGGCGCCGAGTGCCAGCAGGTGAGGTTGTTGGGGTTGTTGAGGTCGGTGAGGTAGTGGGGCGGGTGGGAAGTGGCCGGGTCGCTGGCGTCACACACCTCGCACTTCCGCTTCACCTCGCCCTTCTCCTGCGTGGTGATGCAGTAGCGCGAGGGGGGAGTGCCGCACGTGCTCGAGGATTCCATCGGCCGGCCGAACGCCGCGTTGATGAAGTCGGGGACGCACTTCTTGGGGAGGCTGCCAGTCTCGTCGTAGCACGGGTCAGGAGGGTTATACTGCGCCTCGAACATCTTGAGGTAGCCGCCCCCCGAGGCGTGGATCTCCCTGCCTAGCACCAGGAGGGCCGCCGCCACTGCCACGTGCCTGCACACCGACATCGTCACTAGATCACAAGGTCAAGGCCGCGGTCTACACTAGAGATCAATCAACTAAACTGACACAATCACATTGGGAACTTGCACGAACGTAATCTGTTACACATTCTTCAACTCACAACACAATTAAATGATTGGACTTTGCACCACTGAGGAGGCTGTACACCACTGTGCGCCACTCAAAACATCAACCTCCGGCCAGCCACACGGGCCTGTAACAAGTTCTCCCGGCTTGCCCGGCCACTGTGGGATGGGCTGGGAGCAGAGGCACACACTACCCTCGCGTCCGACGCACGCGATAACACTAGTTCGGGGCTGAGAGGAGGCGGGGGCCGGACCACTCGCCTGGGCGGAGTCTGGCAAAACGCTCCGCCCACTCACGGTGAGCCACTTTTAAGATGAAATAACTCACAGATTCTTTGACCTATGACCCCCATAGCACAGTCTGATCCCCATACCCTATTGACACCCCACTACCAGGCAGGGGCGCCCTCTACAGGGACTAGCTACCGTCACCAAGCCACAAGTTTGGGCTGGCCCGTCCTTACGGAATCTTGTTTCTAAGTCTTTACTCACTACTTTGCCTCGAGAGGAACGGACACCTGCCTCAGAAAACTCGGTTTCGCTTTTCCGCGTCAGTGATCTTGAGTCAAAATGTTTCCTCCAATCACTGCCGCGGAAAGGCCCAGAAAACACCCACGAAGAGAGCAATGTTGTCTCCACCACCTAACACCGTCACTGCACCAGTATCTCCCCATCCCCCTTCGTCTTTCCTCCCCAACCCCGCCCCTGCAACTCTGTCTTCCACCCTCCCTTCCCTCTCCGTTACTGTACAGGTATAGGCTGCCACAATACATCACCTCTAACGCATCACTGAACTGATAAAACAAACTCTTCCCTTCATGCCTTGCTGATCACCTACATCTTCTCTCAGTGTAGTAAACTGAGATAGTGTGTGTGTGTGTGTGTGTGTGTGTGTGTGTGTGTGTGTGTGTGTGTGTGTGTGTGTATTTCTGCTGCATGTGTGTGTGTGTCCATACCATCATTTCCTCCATCAACCCGCCCCACCACGTCCTCCTCCCTCGCTCCCTCCCTCAGTCCTCACATAAAGGAAGCAACACTCAACACACCCAACATGGCGTACGGGCGAGCGCGTTCGTGTGCGGCTTCATAGAATAATATTTGAGCTTAAATTATTCACTCTCAAAAAAAAAAAAGTATTCGGAGTCTTTTTCCTTTTCGCTTTTCGCCTACACTTCAGCTGGTATACAAATGCCCCAGTCTTTTACGTAACAGCCTCTACGCTCACATTCTCTCTCTCTCTCTCTCTCTCTCTCTCTCTCTCTCTCTCTCTCTCTCTCTCTCTCTCTCTCTCTCTCTCTCTCTCTCTCTCTCTCGCCCTTTCAGCGCCTCTCTTTATACTGCGATTCGACTTAATGGTTCTTTAAAAGTCAATATATTTAAATGGCGGTGTAAGTCAGTGATTAGGGCGACTTAAATCACCTCACCTTGACTGTCAACCTTTTTTCATGCGTTGCCATTGCCAGAAAGAGAGAGAAAGAGGGAGAGAGAGAGAGGGGGGGAGGGGGGGGGAAAGAGACATCGTGTGTGTGTGTGTGTGTGTGTGTGTGTGTGTGTGTGTGTGTGTGTGCCAGAGTCATGCCTATCAGCTGTTCCCTTCCCAAAAAGAACCAATCGCTCTTAATACCCCGATCTGTGAGTGAGTGAGTGAGAAAGAGCTAGGAGGGGGGGGAGGAAGACAGACAGCCAGGTGGGGATGTTGTGAGTGGCTTTCCCCCATCCCCCATCGCTCCTCCCCTCCCCTCCGTCTTTCCTCTTCTCTACCCTAACACCTCATACCCACCCCCCCTCCCTCCCACGCCCAGTATAGCCAACACGCCAGTCTGCAAACCTCACCACTTTCTTTGCAGTACTGCCACATATACACACAAACCCTGAAGAGAGAGAGAGAGAGAGAGAGAGAGAGAGAGAGAGAGAGAGAGAGAGAGAGAGAGAGAGAGAGAGAGAGAGAGAGAGAGAGAGAGAGAGAGAGCGAGAGAGAGATATTCACTCCCATAAATGAAAAAAAGATAAGATCTCACGAAATTTAAATAAAAACTAACTCATGAATAAAACTGAAAATTGCAAAAGAAAAAGTCAATCTGGTTCTGAAAAAAAGGGAATCGATACAAAAAGATATAGGAAAACATACAAAACTAAAAATATTAAATCCCCAAAGGAAAAAAAGAAATAAAAAAGAAATCAATGAAATAAAAGAAATAAAAGGAATAAAAGAAATAAAGAAATAAAAGAAATAAAAGAAATAAAAGAAAAAAGAAAAGAAAAGAAATAAAAGAAATAAAAAAAATAAAAAAAAGGCTAAAGTTGGATTTAAATGTAACACGTATACATAAAACTTGTCCATATGAATGCTAGAAAAAAGACACACAAAAAATTAATAGATAAATAGCTAAAAAAGAAAAAAAAAAGAAAAAGAAAAAAAAAATAAAAGAAAATAAAACCTAAAAGAAAATGCAAAAAAAAAATGGAAAACAAAAAACAAAAACACGAACGACAGGAAAGCAAAGAAAAAAGAAAAAGAAAAAAAAAAAAAAGAGTAAAGATTCCTTAACACACCCGCACCCCTCCCCAAAAGACTCACCTTTCCAGCTAACCCCCGCCCCCCACACCACACCCGCCCCCCCACTACACTACTTTCACGCCCCACCACACTGTCACAACGCAAGAATACAGCCCAGCCCAGGACACACACACAACCTCACCCACCCACACTCCTCACATCACCACCAGTATATCCAGCAGCCCATTTTTTGAACGCCCGTTGATATGTTAAGTAATAGATGTAATATTTCCTACCGCTCATTGAGAGAGAGAGAGAGAGAGAGAGAGAGAGAGAGAGAGAGAGAGAGAGAGAGAGAGTTGTCCACTTACGGGCATAAATAGTGGCTCCTCCTCTTAATAGACAACAAAAAGTGCAGATTTTAGATACCTAATATGAAAAAAACACATAAACACAGATAAATAGAAAATAAATATAATAGACAAACTCTCTCTCTCTCTCTCTCTCTCTCTCTCTCTCTCTCTCTCTCTCTCTCTCTCTCTCTCTCTCTCTCTCTCTCTCTCTCTCTCTCTCTCTCTCTCTCTCTCTCTCTCTCTATGGTTGCGTTAAAAGATCGGATATTCTCTGCCTGAAATACTCCCTAACGACTAAATAATAAAGAACAGAATAGCATCGGTTCACTCAGCGGGGCGGGAACACAAGAGGATCACTGAACACAAAGGCAATTTCAACAGAGGCAGCAAGAATACATGTAAATATACACATCTTTTACCCGCTGCGTCTATACAAGCCAGTCAATAACATCAGGAAGGAAGGGAGGGAGGGAGGAGGCTGGGAGGGAGGGAAGAGGGGTTTCTCATGTCCCTATTTTAAACTTTGATAAATAAATGAGTCTTTAGAATTAACCCAGAGAGATTAAAAAAGATGGGAAGATAGTAAAAGGTTGAAAAATTATAATGAAAGAAAGAAAAGAAAAGGAAAAGAAAAGAAAGTAAAAGACTAAATTATCGTTTTCAGCTTTGATAGATAAATATGATGAGTCTTTAAAATTAACTCACAGAGATTTTAGAAATTGATAAGATAACAAAAGGATGAAGAATTGTAATGGGAAGAAAAGTAAAAGGAGAATAAAAGAAAGTAAAGAAGCTCAATAATCGTTCAAAAAGAAAAGGTGTCTATACTGAGTCTGCTGAAGTCACCATGTAGATACGTAGGTCTCGTACCTCCAATAAAAATATATAAAAAAAATAATAATAATAATAAAATAAATAAATAAAAATCTCTCCCTAGTTTTGTTATGAAAGATGGAAAATTAAACACATCATAAAGCCAAGTTATGTACGTATGCTTTCTTATGCACGCATGCTTTCTTTGCTGTATAAAGTATAACTCACGAATAATCTTATAATATTGATACTAGTTCCTGTTTTGTAATGTGTGTCATCACTTCAGAACGTCTTATTTTAGTTATTCGTGTAGTTATACGCGTCTATTTTGTGAGAAGGCCGTCAGTATCGGTTCATAAGACTCCTATACTCATGACATTTATTTCTACACATTTGAAAAACCCGCTAATCATCTCTATGGCCTTAAAAAATAACCTTGGTGAGAGAACAAGTACTTTCTGAACACGGACCCAACACACAACACCTCGGTAGCAACACCAGCACCACATGGAGTCAAATAAACAGCACAGCGACGATTCCTCCGCCAGTAAAACAAATGTTGACCCCGGAGTGACTCGAACACCCAGCCTTCTGATCTGGAGTCAGACGCGCTACCATTGCGCCACGGAGCCGGTGAGGGAAGCGGGCCAGAGTAACAAGGCGTGCGGGAGGCAAGGTGAGGTGAGGTGAGGTGAGGCTCTGCTGTGTGGATACCTTAGAAGTGTTGAACAAAGACTTGAGTTTAGCTTTGTTTTTCGTTTTTTTACATTTAGATAGTGTTAGAGCGAGTGTTAGGAAAGTTGATAGAGTTGTAGGAGTGATTATCGTTGAGAAATTGATGGGAGTGAACAGAAAACACTATAGTAAGGATTTCGTAGTGCGTTATACACAATAGAAGTGGAAGAATAAGAAGGGAGAAGTGTAGCAGAATGTATATCATACAAAAATATGAAACTTGATAGAAAAGATTACAAGAACATGCAATTATAGAAAAAAGGGGCAAAAATAATAAGAGAAAGAGAGAGAGAGAGAGAGAGAGAGAGAGAGAGAGAGAGAGAGAGAGAGAGAGAGAGAGAGAGAGAGAGAAGAGAGTGTGTGTGTGTGTGTGTGTGTGTGTGTGTGTGTGTGTGTGTGTGTGTGTGTGTGTGTGTGTG